>CAUYSK010073030.1:0-48800 GCA_963575035.1 Avahi laniger
TTCCTTTTCGATGTTGTGGAATAATTTCTGCAGAATAGGCATCAGTTCTTCTTTGTAGGTCTGGTAAAATTCAGGTGTCAAACCTTCTGATCTGGGACTTTTTCCTTTTTAGGAAGGTTTTGTACTGCTGCTTCAATTTCAGTACTTGCTATTGTTCTGTTCAGGAATTCTATTGCTTCCTGATTGAGCCTAGGGAGGCTGTGTGTTTCTAAGAATTTGTCCGTTTCCTCCACACTTTCAAGTTTATATGTGTAGAGATTTTTATAGTATTCATAGATGATATTTTGTATTTCCATGGTATCAATTGTAATTTCTACTTTTTCATGCCTGATTGAGCTTATTAGAGTCCTTTGTTTTCTGCTTCTAGTTAATCTAATGACAGACATGTCAATTTTGTTTATTTTTTCAAAGAACTAACTTTTGTTTTATCAATCTTCCATATAGTTTTTTTCTTATCAATTTCATTTAGTTCTGCTCTGATCTTGGTGATTTTTTCCTTCTGCTGGGTTTGGGATTGGTTTGCTCATCCTTTTTCAGTTCTTTGAGATGATTCATCATATTGTTGGTTTGTGATCTTTCTGTCTTTTGGATTGGATATAGGTATTTATGGATACAAATTTTCCTCTCAGGACTGTTTTAGCTATGTCCCACCGATTTTGATAACTTCTGTCTTCTTTATCATTTAGTTCAAAGAATCTTTTGATTTCCACCTTAATTTCCTCCTTGACCCAATCATCATTCAGAAGTAGGTTGTTTAGTTTCCATGACTTTGTGTAGAGATGAGTGTTTCTGTTGAAGTTAATTTATAATTTTATTCCTCTGTGGTCTGAGAAGATTCGTGGTATAATTTCTATTTTTTTTAATTTGTTGAAACATGTTTTGTGGCCTAGAATATGGTCAATCTTAGAGAATGTCCTATGAGCTAATGAGAAAAATGTATATTCAGTGATTTTTGGGTAGAATGTTCTATAAATGTCAGTCAGGCCCATTTGTTCTAGAGTTCTGTTTAAGTCCATTGTTTCCTTGTTAATTTTCTGTTTGGAGGATCTGGTCTCTTCTGTCAGTGGGATGTTAAAATCCCTGGCTATTACAGTGCTGCTGTTTATCATTTTGTTTAGATCAAGTAGGGTTTGCTTTATGAATCTGGGTGTACCTGAGTTAGGTGCATAAATATTTAGAATTGTTATGTCTGCTTGTTCAATTGTTCCCTTTACCATTATATAATGACCATCTTTGTCTTTCATTACTTTTGTTGATTTGAAGACTAAGTTATCTCAAATGAAAACTACTACACCAGCTTTCTTTAGGTTTCCATTTGCATGAAATATTGTTTTCCATTCTTTCTTCTTGAGTCTGAATACATCCTTGTGGGTTAGATGTTGCCTGAAGACAGAAAATACTTGGCTTGTGTATATTTATCCATTCAGCCAGCCTATGTTTCTTCAGTGGGCAATTCAAGTCATTCACATTTATTGAAAGAATTGATAAGTGGGGCAGATTTCTGTTCATCCTGCTGAGTTGAATTTTGTTCCCTTGTTTTCTCTCTTGAACCATTGCGGTATCTAGCCTTTGACCTTTAGCTTTTGGATGATTTTACACTGGTGAGTGTCTATTGTGCCGATCCATGTATAATGCTGTTCTGAGGACTGGAGGGCAGGTCTTGTCTTGATGAATTCCTTCAGTGTTTGCTTGTCTGAGAAGGTCCTTTTTTCTCCTTTGTATAAGAAACTTAGTTTTACAGGATACAGGATTCTGGGCTGGGCATTATTCTGTTTGAGAAGACTGAAAATTGGGGCCCCAGGCCCTTCTGGCTTGTAAGGTCTCAGTTGAGAAGTCTGCAGTTAGTCTGATGGATTTTCCGTCGTAGGTTACCTGCTGCTTTCACCTTACAGCTTGTAGGATGGTCTCTGTCATGTTTGTTTCGGTCAGCCTGATGACTATGTGTCATGGTATTTTCCGTTTTGTGATGAATCTCCCAGGAGTCCTTTGAGCTTCTTGCACCTGGATATCTAGATTTCTAGCAAGACTTGGGGAATTTCCTCCATTATTCCCTCAAATAGATTATCCAACCTGTGTGTATTTTCTTCTTCACCCTCAGGGATGCCTATGATTCTTGTGTTAAGCTTTTTCACATAATCTCATATTTCTTGTAGGCTTTGCTCTTTTCTCTTATTTCTCTGCTCTATCTCTGCAACTGACTTGTTTGATTTAAAAGTCTTGTCTTCAATCTCTGAGATTCTTTCTTCTGCTTGGTCTAACCTATTCTTAAGGTTTTCCTCTGTGTTTTGTATTTCCTTGAATACATTTTTCATTTCCAGAAGTTCTGTTTGATTTTTCTTTAATAATTCAGTTTCTTTAGTGATTTTTTCATTCATTTCTTGCATTCTTTTTGTGGTTTCTTTGTATTGGGTTTCCATTTTATCTTGCATTTCATTGAGTTTTCTTACAATTCATGTTCAAAATTCTTCATCTGTTGTTTCAGTGTTCTGATTTTGGTTGGTATCCATCACTAGAGAGCTGGTGTTCCATTTTTGGGTATCCTATCACTCTGATTCTTCATATTTCTAGAGTTCTTTCACTGATTCCTTCCCATCTGGAGCAGCTGTTGCTTCTTACCTTTGGATTTTCTTTTGTTTAGATAATGACACACCCAGTTTAATCTCCGAACCAGTAGGTGGTGCTTGTGAGTGGTAATTGACCACATCCTGTATGATGAGTTAGTAAATGCAGTAACAGGGCATGCAAATTGACCTCCCGGTCAGTAGGTGGTGCTTGCCAGGAAGAGCAAGCTGTATGTTGTTTTTGGGTCCTGAGACCAGCTCTAGTTCCTCAGGAGAAGCACTCTAGTGCCCCAGATGGTGGGTGGGGCCCTGGAGCTTCCAGGTGTGTCCTTATTCTCCACCTCAGCAGGGGCAGGTGGAGGAGTGAGGCTGGGCGGGGCTGGCTTGGATAAGCCTGCCCTGAAGCTCCACAAATGCTTTTAGCAGGGGTCAAAGGTCTGTTTCCTGCCTCTGAGCAAAGCTGGGGTGGGGAGGGGCTGAAGTGTCCCCACTCAGCCAAAAAGTCTGCATGTGGGGGTAGGACTGTCTGAGACCTGCAGTCTGGCAGTCTGGAGCGGGCCTTCCTCCTTCGTACCCTCCTCTATTCCGTGGTTTCTCCCGGGCCTCTGCCAGCAGACAGGACTTCAAGCCAGCCGAGTTCCCCAACAACTGTTATGCAGACCAGGAGGTTCCCTGCCCAGGATCCTGGCCTGAGCTGGGAGCAGGGCTCCCTGCGGGAGGAGGGGTGCCCAGCATGTTCGTGGCAGCTAGGACCCACTCTGCCCTCTCACCCCTGATTTGCCCCTGCAGGCACCACACCTCACAAGATTAATTCACAAATATCCCCCAGGCAATGCGATCAAGACCTGGGTATATGGGATCTGGCCTGCAGGCCTGTGCCCCGGACCCCAAAGATCAATCCCTGTCCATGCCAGGGAGAAAAATGCAGGTCCCAAGTCACCCATGGAGTGCCCAAGAGCTGGTACAATGTCCCTGCACCTTGGGGTTTGCCCTGCTCTGCAGGAGTCACCAGGCAAGCAGCACCAGGAAGGGCTGGTGAGCAGGGAGATCACAGTCTGACCACCCCTCAGTCCACTACAGGACCCCAAAAGGAAAGATCTGAGCCCTGTTCCCAGCGGATGCCTCCGGATGGTGGCTAAATTGTCTCTCTCAGCAACCACAGGTGGAGGAAGGGAAGGGTAAAATAAAGGACTAGGTGGAGGAAAGTCTGCACACTAGTCATCTCTGACCTTCTCTCTGGGAGGCAGTCTGCCCGGAACGACCCGGCTCTGGAGTCATACAGATGGTCCGGACTCGCTGGACCCCCATGGCTCCTGCAGTCTGGGCTGGAGTTGGGAAATGTCTGTGTGGGGATGTGCAAGACGGATCATGAGGGGTTGAGGTCCCCCCAGGGAGGACAAAGGCGCCCAGTGGGTAGAGAAGCAATATGGTGCCTGCCGACTGGCTCAGGTCTGTGAGGCAGGAGGTGACCCAAGGGAGCTGGGAGCCTGGTGCCCTGTCTGCAAGAAGCTCTCCACTGACTGGCGGCAGCAGTCTCTGGGCTGGTGTAGGCAGATCTCTCCAGCAGCTTGGGAATCCCCCAACAGTCCAAGATGCAAGAGAGGGGAATTTTAACTGCTTCACCTACCCTTTTCGCTGCTCTCCAAGCCTCTTGGGGCTTAATCCCTGCTGATGCCTTTCTCCTTCCAGTTCTGCTCTGCAACCTCTTCCCCTGGGGTCTCCTGTAGGTTCAGGCACCTTCCTTCCACCCTTCATCTGATCTATGTTTGTCTGTTTGGTTTTTTCTCTTTCATCTAAAATTCTCCTTCTTGCAGATACGCTCTGGCTGGTGGTGTTTCTCGTCCACCGTCTTATCCCCAGCCCAAAATATCTTCTTTCACATTATATGAGCACCCTATATCTAAGCTCCTAGAACACTGTGAAGGCTTCTCTCTTTTCCATTTGCATCTTTTGATATCAACCCTGAGTTAAGAGCTCAGAGGAGATATTGAGCCCAGAAGGAAGAGATTCAGGGTTCTGCTCCTGTGCCCAACAGAGGGCTGGCACGTGGGGCAATGGAAGGAAATCTCTTAGAGGACAGGTTCCCACAGGACGGCAAGCGATGTGCTCGGCTCAAACCCTGGGGAGAGGAGTGAATGCAGAATTAGAGAAGACAATCAGCAGAGGGCCAAGCAATGGATGTGAAGAAAGCCAAAAAGGAAGAGGGTGCTCAGAAGGGGCCAATGCTATGAGCCAGTGGCAGACACACAGCACTGAGACAAAGCCCTCAGTTTTGACCAGACGGTGGTCCCTGGTGCCTGGCACTGTGTCAATGCAAAAATACCCTGTCAGTAGCAAACATTATTTTCCTTTTATTCCCTTTGGAGAATGATTTGACTCCCCACACACATACTCCGGGTCCTCACTCACACACACACACTCCAGGTTGACTGATATTTACAGTTTTAGACTCTCTGAAAACAAATGAGGCAGAAGTACCATAAAAAGGGGGCCTGTGAGGTGAGTAAGAATAGCCCTGATTCTCCCTTTCAAGTGTTCAACTCTTCCCTGACAATGAAGACCTGGTTCCCCACCCTTGTTTTTACTCATCTATCCCATTCTGCAGTACCAAATATAGCAAAGTTATAGGTCTTAGCTAGCTTCAAAGACGCAGACACCAGCAAAGAAAAAGAGCTCCTCAGACAAACTTCCCAGAGGCCATCAATCCAGGGAGATTCTGTCTACTTGTCACTGTGTTTCCCAAGTCTCATTTGCACAACATCTTAAGCACACATCTCAGAATAAAAAGCCAAAGGCTCCCATCTGGCCCTGACCCTTGGCAGCCGCTGTGCTGCTTCTAACCATGATTTCTCTGCATCTTCCTCTCCCACACAGCTGGTGGGGGCAGACTAAAATGTGGGCACAATATCCCAGGACACTGCAGGATGTTTTGCCACGATAAAGAGAGACCATATTTTTTATGCGACGGTCAGAGAGTATGCTGCCTACATGTAGGATATGGATCTGTGAGTGGCCATCGCTAAATCTAAGATCTCAAGCAGAAAAACTGCACAAGGGTGAGACTCAACAAAGGACCGGAACATCACTGTAACAAATGTTATTATCTCCACCAACTCAAAGAAATATCATTTCCACAGCTCAAATTCCCCTGCATCATTGGGAACCAACCAAAGCTTCTTCCTTCTGGAGTTTCGATTTATGGCCAACCCCAAAACTGCTGTCTTCTACATGATTCTGTCATTCATCTAGTAACTAATTTGGAGTTTTTATCTATCCTATGAGAATGACTGTTACGTGGACTCATTCACACGGGATCTCTCAGGTTGGGTCCTCTGAAGAGCAAATGCCAAGACAGAATTGGACATGCAAAAGACGTACTGGGGGAGAACACCTCTGACAAAGGTGAGAAGGAGCAGGAGCAGGCAGGAGAGACTTCAGCCTGAGCAAAAGTGAGAGCCCATCTCTACTAAAAATAGAAAAATCAGCCGGGCATTGTGGCAGGCACCTGTAGTCCCAGCTACTTGGGTGGCTGAGGTGGATCACCTTTGAGCCCAGGAGTTTGAGGTTGCAGTGAGTTATGATCACTCCACTGCACTCTACCTGGGGCAACAGAGCAAGACTGTCTCAAAAAAAAAAAGTGGGAAAATGAAAGAAATCCTAAATGATAAAATATTATATAATAATAACATGTATAAACGTACAAATAGAATGCTTATAGAATAATGGAACATAATAACATCATTCAAAGTTGCATTTATGCTGTGGTTGTCATGCTTTGTATAATATGAAACTCATGAAAATTATGACTTTTTTGTTTGGTTGGAAAGCAGAATCATGCATAAATTTCTTCCTACGGTTTGAGGTCCGTTAATTTTATATAACACTTATGTGATAGGTACCAACTTCTGCCCAAGAAGAACCAGGACACTCAGGCCTGAATAATTAAAAGCAGTCCTGGAAACTAGCTAACCATACCAAAAATATTTTAATGCCAATTCCCTACCTTATATCTTAGGCCAAAGCTAATTCCAGATGGTTTAAAAATGAAGGTGTAAAAAATAAAGTATTAAAAGATTGCATAGTCAAATATTTAATTTGAGAGCAAGGAAGTTCTTATTAAATATAACAATAAAGGCAGAACTCACGTAAGACTAAATTGATTAGATGGCATAAAATATTAAACTTCTCTATATCAAAAGATGGCATTTTTAAATTCATCCATCTTATTGCATGTGTCCATGGTTCATTCCTTTTTATTTATGACTACTATTCCATTGTATGAATGAACCATAATATATTTATCCATTGATTTGCTGATGGACATTTGGATAGTTCCCAGTTTGGGGCTATTACAAATAAAGCTTCTATGCACATTCACATACAAGTTTTTGCATGGACCTATGCTTTCATTTCTCTTAGGTAAATACCTAGGAGTGGAGTGATGGGATCACATGGTAGGGAAATGTTTAACTTTTAAGAAAATACCAAACTGTTTTCCAAAATGGTTGTGCCATTGGACATGCCCATCAGCAGTACATGAAAGTTCCGGTTGTTCCTCATCCTCACCAGCATGTGGTATGGTCGGTCTTTTTTATTTTAACCATTCTAGGAGATGTGTAGTGGTATCCCACAGTGGTTTTAATTTGCATTTCTTTAATAACTAATTACCAAATAAGTATATTCTGTATGATTCCATTTACATAAAATTCTTAAAAATTTGAAGTAAGATCTAATGACAGACAGCAGATCAGTGGTTGTCTGGGGATGTGAGGGGTGGGTGGGGAAGGAGGAAAGAATGAATTGCAGAAGGGTATGAGGGGTGATCAGTCAAAATATGTTTATTCTCTTGGTTGTGGTGATGTCTAATGGGGTATACAGAAATCCAAAATGTATCAAATTGTATACTTTAAATGTGTTCAGTTTATTGTATGTCAATTATATCTCCAAAAAACTAACAAAATAAAATAAATCTCAAAGTGAAACAGAAAAATAAAAGTATCATAAGTAATTTAAAGACCTAAGACATGTGACAAACTGAGACACACGTGATAAAGTATTGATACCTATAAAATATATGAGTTAACACAAAGCAACGAAGGAAACATGAAACCCCCAGTAGAAAATGGAAAAGTGACATGAACTAGCAGTTTAACTCCAAAAACGGTCCCCAAAATGGATTACAAGTCTCACTTGTAGGCAAATAAATGCAAATTAAGACTACAATGAGATCTCATTTTTACATCTATCGGATTGTCAGAGCTTTACAAAACGAGCAATCCAACTTTTGGCAAGGTATAAATAGACAGATGGGATGTCTGGCATTGAGGAAGCAATCGCTCGAGCTAACACCAACCCTGACAAGGTATAAATAGAAACAAGTCTTGTCGTCAGATGCTCCTGTTTAGGACTAAATGTGTCAATTCTGGAAGACACTTAGCTATGCTTTTCAAAAACCTTAGAAATGTTCTTGTTCTTTGGCTCAAAGACTCTACTTGTAGGAATATATTCTGAGAAAATAACCAGCGTTCATGTTTAAAAGATCGATGCATGTACAGCACAATCACAGCAGCATAGTCTCAAATAGCGAAAAACTGGAAACTGCCTAAATACCCAGGAGGAGGGAATTGTTAAATAAGGTGGATATATTCATAATGGGGAATGCTGTGTAGCCCTTTAAAAAGATAACTTTAGAGCTTTTTTCCAACGGAGTCCAGTTGTGTGTTATTGATTCAAAGTGCAATTTTTAAATCATATATATAGTTGATCCCATTTTGTAACAAAAATACATGCGCACACAAAAAACAGTACCCAAAAAGCTGGGGTCCTATCAACTACTGCTATTTTTGCTCCATGCCCTTTTCCAAAAAGAAACGTAATGTAACGCAAAATAACTTCAACTCCACAATGCAGTCATAAGAAATAAATGTTTTGCTGAAGACTTCATGGGGAGATGGGGAAGAAGTTTTGCGTCACCAAGCACAGTTTGGCGTCACACAGCAGATCTTCGGGATTCCCTTAAATATTCCTGTGTTTCTTTCGAGTTCCTTTTTAGCCTCCTGACACTTCATCCTCCCAGCCCACAGGCCCTGGGGCTCCCCTCACTCTAGTCATTCACCCCCCTCTCCCCTGCACCAAATTCTAGTTCACCCTCTTTTTATACGAAGGTCGTTCCGCCCTCTTTCAACTGCTATTCAAATCCTTACATCTGTAACCAGCTCTTCAGATAATAATCTTTCTTAGTATTTACTCTCCTTAGACTTCTTCATTGTCATAAATACATTTCTGACAGCAAGAGACTGTAATGGATATACAAAGATAGGGGATTACAGATAATTATTTCTATTAATTATTTCTAATTTTTCTACTTTCTACTTTTTCTACAGTAAACACATTACTGAGAAATAAAGCAATATTTTAATAAAGGCATGATAATTAGAAAGCATATCACAACTTAAACTGGCAAAACATTTTTCAATGTTCTATGCATTTCCTCACTCTCTGTCAAGGATTCACAAGGATCTGTGGGGTAGAATGGCTATAAATGGTCCCCAAAAATGTCTAATGGTTTATCGGTTCCTTCGCTATTCCAAATAATTGATTAAGAATATAACCGTAAGAAGAAACAGTTCCACTGACACATAAAATTTAGGTAAATTGCTTCTTCAAGACACAATCCCAAAATTATTGGTGGTGTTGTCAGTAATGAGCAAGACCCCTGGAAAAGATAGGCTACTGTACCTCATTTCTACCCCTGCCCCCACCCACAGTGAAGAGAAGGAGACAGAACTGGGAAGAATGTGAAAAAGCTGAGTTCACTAGAGCAATGCAAACCAGAAGAGAATGTTCCAGCAGTTAATCAAGCCCTGCACCCACGGCATCATCATTTATCAGTCAAACATGGAGGCAGTGAAAGACATCATGACGTTTCTCCATGCTCGTGCCCTCGATCTTCATCCAGTGTATCCTGAGGCTATGAAATACAACACGTGCATTCATTTTCATAGAATCAGATGGTAGAAATGCAGGCTGAAGAATGCTTTGAGCTCCCTCTACAAATCAAAAAATGTTTAGATTTAAGGAATATGAGACTCTATCTGCTGGACTCCAGTCAGCACAAGATACGTAATTTGCGAGACTCAGTACAAAATAAAAATATGGGGTCCCTTGTTCAAAAATGAGAAGTTCTTGAGAACTTCAAGATGGCTACAGTAGAATATTAAAGCAAGCAGAGAGTCCTTCTGAGTACAGAGACGTGTGTAATGCACAAGTCACACGCCCACAAAGCCAGACCTGGCTGCCATGGTTAATACAGTAATTATTTTAGTCATGTGGCAAAACATCAGGATAATCTGAACTCGAAGCTGCTGGAGTGGTGAGAATTGCACATTTCTTCACGACAGTACTGACATTCTGATTGAGCTAGGCATGTCAATTGAGCAAACTGAAACACATCTAGGGACAGCATTTATTTCTCTTTGTTGCCCTGACCTTGCTGGAAGCAGCACCTAGCACTGTCACAGAGCAGGCATGCAACATGGGTTGAATTAATCACAGACTTAATAGCCACGAAGCCACATTTCCAGGACTCATTCATGTATTTAGATAAGTAAGAATTATGCTTTAAGTATATGTGTCTTCCTTTCGGGTACAAACCTTAGAAAGTGCTGTATTGTCAGACCATCTGGCTGTAGAGTGTGGCTTAATTACAAAAGGGAGCAATTAAGCTACAGGGCAGTCAAGGTTCTTCTGGTAATTTATCCGTTCATACAACTGAAAGATCAGAGACAATTCTCAGGGCGGCTGGGTCAGGGCTCACATGATATCATCAGAATCTGTCTTCCTTTCACCTCCAGTGGTTATATGGCTACCTTCCGCTGTATTGAATTCATTGTCAGGCTATACATGGTGGCTACAACCAATACAAGAACACATTAACCCAATATCAAATCCAGTAGGAAAGAGAGCTCACTTTCCCCATTGCATAAACAGAATCCAAGACCTGAGCTTCGTTAGCCCTGACTGGCCTGACTTAGGTCGTGTTCTCATCCTTGAACCAGTCAGCGAGTGGCTGGAGGATAGAATGTTCTGATTGACTTAGTCTCAGTCATAAACTCTACTCCCAAATCCAGAAATATTAATAGAATAAGTTGGGGTCAAGGCGGATTCCCAGATGGAAACTTAGGAATTGTTAGCCCAGGAAGGAAAGTGGATGCTGGACAGCAAAGTAATACAAGTCCACCACAAGCAGAGAGCAAGCCACCCCTACAAGGAAGTTCTTGAGCCCCAGAAGCTTAAAGATAGGATATAACATCAAGAGCCATCCTGAAATTTCTGACTGTGTTTCAGTGTTCTGGGCCACAGTCAATTGACTCTCTGAAAGTGTCTTTTTTGTTTTTTTTCTTTTTATGAAACAACTGAAATCAAAGCCCAGAACCAGCACTAGGAACATGAGTTTGAAGTCGAACTGAGTCCATGTATTCCACGATGGAATATAGCCTGCAGTTCTCAAAAATGATTCAAGATCATGGGCATTCGTTATTTAGGTTTGTTTTTAACTTAAAATTGTTTTTGCAGTAAACAAATTTAAAACAGAGAATTGTTTAGTCCATTTTATACCAGTGCTCTTGTTGACCTGTTCAAAATTACTCTGCCCATAATTATGAACATCTAGGTAAAACTTTTACATAAATAGTTACATAAACATTGATTTTTAATCTATCTTTAATGTCCCTCTACTAAAAAAAAATCTACTCCAGCCCTAAGATGTCGACCAATAATAACCCAACCACCATCTTAAGCAGTGAGAACTGGTATCGCTGACTTTTTATCTTGTATTACCTGCCCCCCCCCACTTCTACCCAGGGGGCAAGGAGGATGCTAGTCGCTCCTGTATTCTCAGGAGACAACTTGCAGGCTCTATCCAAGCAGGGAAAAGCTGCACAGAAAGATTCAACGTTTAACACAGGGACACATCCCTGTGAAGACGACAGCTAACTCGGGATCACAGATGTTCTGTTTACCGACTCACTGTATCCGAGGGCATGGTCAAGAACCCATGGCTTGCCTTAATAAGCTCCCAGACCGGTGACAGTCCTCATACTGTAGTTTGTTAGCCACGTACACCACTTTTTCTCTCTATTGGTTCATTTTCCTTAGGTGAGGAGCTCATTTTCACGGCGATGCAAGTGTCACTGCCGCAACCTAGCTTTACAGTAAAGCCAGTTCATTCACTCAATAATTTAATAAATATTTATTGAGAACCAACTATGTGCCAGGAACTGTTCCCCACACCTGGAATAGCAGTAAACGAGACTGACAAATTGCCTCCTCTTGTGCAACTTATTATTTCAAAAGAAATAAATGAATGTGTAATATCCGACAGTAATCACAGCCATAAAGAACATAAAACAGAGTGATGGGTGGAAAGTGGAAAGCCACCAGGAGACCTTGAGAACAGCATTCAAAGCCCAGGACCAGCCGGCTCAAAGGCTGAGCAGGAAATGAGCTTGGTTGGTGGGAGGCAGGCAGGCTGGCGGGAGCAGAAACTGGCACAGGAGTTGAGCGGTGGGAGATGAGGCCGGAGGCCAGCTCACGTAGGCAGGGACCACGCGCTGGCGACGGGCGCAGAGCAAAGCCCTCGCTCTCGCCACCCTAGCGCCCAAAATGTTCACCTCCGATTGCGAATTCCGCAATAAAACGCACCATTGGTGATTTCTAAACCCGGGCTCGGCCGCCAGGAGCCGCCCTTGCAGGCGTTGGCTGGTTGATTTCCTCGGCCTTTGTCGCCACCTGCCGGCAGTGCTCGGTATAGCCGCGCCGTGGGGACGCGCGCGTGGGCTGAACGCTGGCAAACCCGGCACGCCGCCGCGGACCGCTCCCGATTCCTGCCCGTGTCCCAGACGCAAGAGACTCAGGTCGAGGTTCACACTTCACTTCGCGAGATATACAGAGATGGAACAGGAAATACACAGAAGATACACGGTTCCCTGGAACTTCCGTTTACCCAATTAGCCGGATTCACTGAGCCCCATGATAGCTTTTCATGTAGCTCCTACTAAAATTAAAAAACAATGCTTGATCCGTGCCTTCCTCCATCCTTATGCCAAACTCTCCACCCTTGGGGCGCTCTACACCTCATCAAGTGCTCCGGAGACACCCCAGGTACCGGTTCTTACCGTTAAAGGTGATCCCGAGTGCTGGTTTTCCCTCGCCCTCCAGGTCCCCCCATACGTCCGTTCTCACTCCTGCTGTCCCCACCCCGTGCGCCAGTAAAGGCTGGGAGTCGGACTGAGGACAGATGAGAGGGCAGGGTCCTTTAACTACCCAGCGCCTGCCCCCCAATCACCCCCCTAACTCTACTATGCTGATTTGGAATCCTGAAGGATCCTAATTTTCCTAAGCCAGAAGCTTTGCCTGAATTTCATGAGGACAAGGTCCAACTCGCAGATAATAACAATGATTAAATTCCACAAGAGGTGGAGGTAATTATAATTGTACCCTGCCCAGCAGACAATGCCGTGTAGATAGCGATCAAGGGGGCAGGATAACTTAAAACTGACGAATGTGAAAAATATCCTCAAATGATGTTGGACCCTCCCCACAAAGTGGTGTCACCCCATCGATGTACACTCCTGCTGACCTGTGGGCAACACGCCGTGCCCCTTGCCCCCTTCCTCTGCACCAAGGACAGTGGTACAAGGAGGGATTCGGCCACAGTGGCCAAGATTATGAAAATGTCTTTGCACAGCCTTTTCGCCATGCTTGGATTTACCGGGGCTCATTTGGTTCCTGGCGTGGGTATCTGTGGGGGCTCCGATGAGGGCACTGGGACACTCCCAACCCAAACTGCAAGGCCAGTGGGTCATCTTTCACTCTCACTGACATCAGGTTGTGTTCGGCTGGTCCCTGCTAGAATCAGTTCTACCAAGTAGATGGGCTGCTCCCGCCCTCACTAGACCACCTGGCAGCCTTGGGTCCAATGCCTGAGGCACCCGGCACAAGAGCTCCTTAAGGGAGGGACCTCCTAGACTAATGAGAAAGCCATTAATACGCTGAATTAATGCGCCCACGTCTGTGACTCTATCTAACAAGGCTCTGTGGCTCAAGGTCCTTGAGAAGGCCAACTCCCATTACATCTCTGTCCCCTGGGCCCTACCAGACCCATAAGGCTTAGATTCAGAACCTGTCACCCTCACACTTGAGATGACATCTCTCCATAAGATTTTGTCTGAAATGACATCAACCCTCCGGAAGATTCCACATGAGATGGCATCACCATGAGCTGGGATCCTAATTTGGACTTTACCCCAAAGAGACCCTGCCCCATGCAGGGTCTTGAGCCCCCTGTGCAAGCCCTCTTCCCCCGCAGGATCTTCTGCCTGTGGTGCTTCCCCACAAGATGACACTCAGGGACAGCTGCAGCTGTGATTACACAGAGACTTTCCCCAACCAATCTAGGTTCGTCCCACATTGCTTGCAGTGGGGAATGGCACTCGCCATGTGCCAGCACAAATACATTCACTTAAAACAAGTAGTGTCCTGGCACAACTGTCTCGCAACCTTGCTGCCTTATATAAATAGGGACACTGGGGGGTTGAACCATGACATATTTAAATTTGGGCTTCTGTCCTTAGCCTTTGAGCATGTGCCTGCCTGCCCACCCAAGGTACCTCCTTTCTGTTCCGCATCTCTTCTGTATAGCCAAAAAAACCCCAGAATTCCTGAAGGATGCAACACCCCCTAGGCAGAGAGAGGCGAACAAACAAGCAGACCAACCCAGGCTGAGGACTCCCTGCTCTGGGGCTTTACACAAATCTATCTTGTAAATAACATACCACAAGACCAGAGGGCTTTAAAATGTTTGGGGGCAGATCTAGGTATTTACTCTAGATTATCCAGACTGGTGACACTCATTCTAAAGAGCAAATCTTCCTTTGCTCCTCCCTACTGTCCCTGGTGGACAATTACTAAAAATCAATAATTTCTACTACTTTCTCCCCTACCCCTCTTCATACTTTCCAGGTTACCAGGGACCCCTCGACTGCCAATCACCCCCAGAGTGCCTCCCCGGTTGCCCCCACTGTTCATCCCACTACCAATCCAGCCTCAGCCCTTGCATCCACCCACTGTTCTCTGTTTTCCTCTCACTGCCTCTTTTCTGTACCAATCTTCAAAATCTTTGTGTACAATTTGCCCAAACCAGTGCCCGTGCAATTACATCTCACCAGAGCTGGGCCTGCCGTCGCCTTCCCACTTCCCACGTACACTTACATAGGATCCAACCTGCCCCCTCGCCCACCAGCCACCTCCCAGCTCAATGGTCACACAGAACTGGAGGCTCTGGCTAAGGAAAATAGGCAATGAAGTGAAATAAAAGGCATCCAGAGGTGCCAGGAAAGACCACCGAGTACTGCATCAGTACCCTGGCACAGCCACCCCCTGTGACAGAGACCGCCAATTCCCTACACCAGCCCTCCCCTGAATTCTTTCTCTGCCGCTTCTCTACAACCTGACCTTTACCTAACTAATATGCACTCTACTGCAAACTGTGCATCAAAAGTGGGTGGGCAGAGCAGAAGGGCAGATGGTTTCGTGTCTGTCCGTTGGAAGGTGTGCGGGGCTGGGGGTGGCACTTCTGGAAGACAAGCTCCGTTTGACAAGCCTGTCTGGACATGATTGATCTGGGATGAACCCCTGTCTCTACCATGTTGGGGACCTGGGCTGCTGCAGAGCAAGAGAGGAAGCAAGGACGTGCCAGACCCTGCCCTACGTCCGCGACACAAGCAGGCCTGGGCCCTGCAGCCCCCGGAGGTTGCCAGAATGCTGGGAGTCCCCCGGTGTGAGGGAGAGGGGTTCATTTGAGGGGAGTAGTGTCCAGAGAGGGTGTGGTAGGCAGAATAATGCTCCCGCGAAGATGTCCGCATCCTAATCCCCAGAGTCTGTGAGTAAATTGTGGTACATGGCAAAGGGGAATTGAGATTGCAGATGAAATTAAGGCTGCTAGTCAGCTGACTTTAAAAGGTGAAAGATTTATACGATCTGAAGAGAAACAGAGTATTCAGTGACTTGAAGACAGAGAGATAAGCCTGGACTATCTATGTGGGCCCAATATGATCATGAGTGACGTTTTTTTTTTTTTAAGACAGAGTCTCGCTCTGTTGCCCAGGCTGGAGGGCAGCGACGTTAGTCTAGCTCACAGCAACCTCAAACCCCTGGGCTCAAGCGATTCTCCTGCTTCAGCCTCGCTAGTAGCTGGGACTACCGGCGTGTGCCACCATGCCCAGCTCACTGGGTTTTGCAGTTATTTGTTATGCAGCATTAGTATCAGGGACATAGCTGATTCATACAGAGAATTCCCAACAGGACATGCTGCTGGGGGATCTCTCTCTTTTATCAATTAAGACAGGCCTAACGCGTATCCACATGCACATGCATGGAGGTATATTTCTGCACATGAGGATTCACCCACATGCAGCTCTGAGTACGTGGGAAAAGATCTATGGACAGCACTGTACACGTGTGGGGTTTACTCTCTGTCACATCTGGAGACACAACGGCTACGTGGAATATGAGGGCATCTATATTCAGGCTTCGTTTTTTGATTTTTCTCTTTAGAACTCATGCATCCCTTCACAGAAAGAGTCTAGCTTCTGGCTAAAAACCTATGCGTGATCGTTCAGCCCAAACACAAGCAAGGCCTGGGGAGAAGGCTGCCCTCCCCACACCAGACCTGTGCACAGCCAGCACACTGCAGTCTCCAGGGGGCTGCAGTCAGGGACTGCGCGCCCCCAGAGAGTCAAGCTCCTGCCCATACCTGCGTTCCTAGCCAGGTCTTCACTCAGATGTCTCTTTGCTGGGGACCTTCAGCCAAGACCTTCTTATCAGGGGGTGGGGGGAAATCCTTGACACTTTTCTCCACGCTGACTCAGTACTTTTTCCAGTCTCCCTTCCCCACCCCATCCCTCACCCCCAGCTTCATAAAACTGCAGGAGCCTTTTGTTGGAGGCTCCTCTGTTGTGAGACTGTCCCACATCCCTGCTCCCCTCATCCCGGATAAAATGGGACAGGGTGGATGTTCTCTGGTTTGCCTCTTCCGTATATTATCCCAGCAAGCAATTAGGGATTGGCTGTTTTAGGAGGGGAGCCTGGGCCGGAGGAGCAGTTAGAGATGGGGCCTTGCTATGTTGCCCAGGCTGGAGCACAACAGCTATTCCCATGTATGATCATAGCTCACTACAGCCTTGAACTCCTGGGCTCAAGCGATCCTCCCACCTCAGCCTCCCAAGTAGCTGGGACTATACTGAGCGCCACCATGCCTGGCTTGGCTGTCACTTTCACTCTGACTCATGTTGATCAGCAACTCTGACAGCAGGCAGCTCAGCTCTCCCCAGCTCAGCTGAGCTCCTGGCAGTATAGTGGTTAAGAGCAAATGTCTCTACCACTGACTAGCCTGGAGACTTTGAAAAAATCACTTTACCTCTTTACACTTTGGTTTCTTCATCTGTACAATGGAATGCTAACACCATCTACCTCATAGAGTTGTTCGTGTGAACATGTGCTGAGTTGACATATGTAAAGCATAGAGTAAGTTCTACTCAAGTGTTTGCTATTCCATCCAACATGGTCCATCTCTGTTTGGAGATCCATATAGTTCTGGAGAGTGGCTATTAACTCAACCTCCGTCATGTGCTTCGCCCCAACTACCGGTTCCCCTGCTCCAAGGCAGAGAGCATGACGTGGACAAGACCAGGAGGCACTCTACCTCCAACACGGGCTCAAAGTGGTCATTGATATAAGCCGGTCCCGTCACAGTGAAAACTCTGGCTGAAAATGTTACAACACAGCAGGACACATACAAGGAACGACACAACCCTGGGAAATGCTGGCATACTGGGCCCACAAGGAGTGCCAACCTCAGGAAGAGGACAATACCTTGGAAGATGAAATAGAGAAATAGAAATCCGGTCCCTGTGCCATTACTTGATTTCTAGATAAAGCCTCACCTGACTATTTACTTGAGCCCTTGATTATTTAGGCCAATTTGAATTGGTTGTTCCGTTACCTATCACCAAAGTCTTCCAACACAGAGTGCATCCGTGAGTGGCCAGTCTCACGAGGGTTGTAGCAGTCTGGGTCCCCAGGGAAGCCAACTCTGAGATGGAGTGTAGGGGACGTTTACTAGTGAGTGCTCTTGGAATCAACAACTGTGGAAGGGAGAAGCACGTGGGATTGGGCAGAGGAAGCAATGCAGGCCCTAGGACAGTTTCAGCTGACCCTACAGGGGGTCAGAAGAGCCCCTGTTCCAAGTTGGGCCAAGATTGGCTGGGTCTTTGATACTTGTACATCAAGCAGTCACTGGATAGGGAAAGGGGCTTGACCTTGGATGACGAAGTTCTCAGCAGCTGAGGCAATCCCTGAAGGGTCTGATTGCTGAAGGATATCTGCCAACAGCACCTTTGAGTCTTTGCCTGAAGGGGGATCTGGGCGGTGCATCTCTTAAGTCCACCGCAGAAGACTACGCAGTGTGCAGTTGTGTGTAACTATGCACCCGAATGTGAGCCTGTGTCCATGGCCAAATGCAGTTGGGATGCGGGCAATGGACAGGCAGATGGCTGGACTAGAAGAGAGACGGCCATCAGCAGTGAAGGCCCAGCAAGTTCCCAGGAGGATTAAACTCAAGAAGTCTCCCCTTCACCCTGGCACTGGCCTCAACAGGTCTGGGCACAAACTGGAAGGAAGCTGGGCTCCCACTGCACCAGGAGGGAGTGGCCCAGAGCCACAGGGCCACGGAGACTCGTGCAGGGGGGGCCACTCCAGCACTTCTTTGGGACAAGTTTTGAGCCCCAGATCCAGTCAGCACAGTTGCCCACCCCTTCTCGTGAGACAAAGTCTATTCCTACCACATCTTCTGCAAGGCCTCGCTGGGGACCCCCAGATACTGGCAAAACCAAACGCAAATCCAGCTTTATTGGTAAAGGAATTGGTAAAAAGCATGACAGATTTACCTGGGAATTCCCACCTGGCCTAAGCAGCAGCACCAACAAGAAAGAAGGAAAAGAGAGAGAAAAACAAATTGGAGGAAGGAAAGAAGGGAGGGAAGGAGGGAGGAACGCAGGGACAAAGGGACTGCAGATCAGTGTCTAAATGGAGACACGGTCCTGGAAGTAAAGGATTCAGGGCTCCAGGTCTGGGCAGAGGGCAGGGAGGGAAGGGGTGGCCCATGGCACCGCCATCTAGAAGGGTAGCAGCTCTTCCACAGGGATGTTGAGGATGACGTCCATGTCTGGGGTGCACCTGGGGGGAAGCAGCAAAGAAGGGTGTGAGAGGCCAAGAGGGTGCAGAGTTGCAGTGGGCAGTGCACACTCTCAGGGAAGCCCTGCTCTTTAGAACACTGGTACTTACTGGGGGTCGGGGGGCCCAATCCCAAAACACAACCTGCGACCTGGAAGCCCAGTTGGGCGCACACACACACGCATGCACATGCACATACATAAGAAACATGAAAAATGGAAAAGGAATGAGTTTGGCAGGACCAATGTTCCCCTAAAGAGTCTGAGGACAAGAGGCAGCAGGGACCCAGCTCTGAAATGCTGAGGCCCCTCAGGACAATCGCCCTCTTTGGAGTCACGATGGCTGGTTTGGGAACCTGACTCTGTGTCACCTTGACACATTTCTCCTCTCTGAGCCTCACTCTTTCAGTTGATACCTATGTGACAAGCACCCACTATGTGCCAGACCCCAGGGCAGCCTCGGTTTCCTCTTATGTCAAATGGGGATAATAATTCCAACCTGGGTCATTGGTGAGAAGATTAAATGAGACCAGCATGTGATAAGTGCTCAGGAAATGACAGTCATTATTCCTTCCATGAAAGTAGCAAGTGAGATGGATTCCCATTGGCGACACAGTCCCCTTCTCAGTGACCAACATAAACATGTAACAGGCTGAGGATCAGGTTCTCTCTCCTCACTCTCCCAAGGAGATCATCCACTCTCACGGTTTCCATAGTCTACCAACACACATGGAGGATTTGGGCATGAAATGTCAAGATGTCTACGATTTACAATACTTCAGCCAAAAAAAAAAAAAACATGAATGAAGATGAAGCCAAAATGGCAAAAATATAACGATTTTTAAATCTAGATGGGCAACTGGGTATTCATTATAATGTTCTCTCTGCTTTTCTGTATATTTGAAATTTTTCATAATAACGGTTAAAAAGTTCATCTCTATACTGGCAACACCCAAATTTCTACCTCCAGCCAATATCTGTCCTCTGAGGTCTACACTCCTCTACTCAGCTGCCCACCTGATGACTCCACGGTGATGTCTCACACAAACCAAACTACCGTCCGAGTCAACTTGGGACTGCACCTCCGTACGCGCCCCTCCCCCCAGTCTTCCCAACCTCTGCATTTGGCACCACCGCCCACCCTGCTCTAGAAGCCAGGAACCTCGGGGTTATTCTTGACACCTCCCTGTCCTGTACTTTCCACATCCAAACATCACCAAGTCCTACAGATCTTACCTCCTTAAATACTTCTCCAGTCCATCTACTTCTCCCATCTCTTCTGCCACCCTCTTGGCAAGGCCACTCCCAGCACTCCCTTGGACAACTGCCCTCACGCCCACCTGGACCTCCTGTTCCCGCTCTGGCTCGTCTCCACTCTCATCCCCGTGCTCTTTTCAAAATGACGTTTTTGGAATACAAATCTGATCATGTCACTGTTCAGCTTAAAATCCTTCGCTTTCAGGATCAAGTACAGAACTTTGGCCTACAGGGTCCTAGGGCCTGAGCCGGCCCCTCCTCCCCGCCACTCTCCCTGTCACTCTGCATTCCAGCCACACTGGCCTCACTCAGCTCCATGTCAACACCAAGTCCCTTCCCGCTACAGGTGCTTCTCAGCCTCGCTGCTCAGCATGTGGTCCACTGGGACCAGCAGTGTAAGCATCGCCCGGGAGCATCTTAGAAATGCAGAATCTTGAGCCCCACTCCAGACCTACCGACTTGGAACCTGCTTCTTAACAAGACCCCGGGTGTTTCCTATGCATGTTCTAGCTGAAGCGCTGCTCAGCAGCACGGCATGCCCTCTCCTGGTCTTCCCGTCCAGGTGGAAGGCGTCAGTGAGTGCACTGCTCCCGGCCTCTCTGCCCCCTTATTCACTCTACTGGAAAGGGGTATGACCGCCTGGATGGCGAGTCCAGAGGGAACAAGGGGGTGCAGGTAGCCCAGCCCCTTCCTCTCTCCGCAGCAAGCAGCCCACAAGGACTACACTCTGTTTCAATGGCTGCCTCCAACCGGGTCCAGCTCCACCATGACCAGTTGGCTCAATTTGCCTAATTCTGGGTTCACGATTCTGAAGCCAACATGCCTAGATATGAGCCACATTCTCTAAAATCAGCTTTATCAGAATAAAAGTGATAATCTGGCCCCCGTGTGCCCTGCCCTGTGAGTCCTAGTCACTGTGTTCAGAGCTCGGGTAAAGACAATGAGTGCCTCCTTATAACGTCCCTGAGAGACCCAGCCACCACCTAGAATTGCTGTCCCTTCAGCTCCTCCGTCAGTCCCCTTTGCCTAGTGACCGTCTATGCATCCTTCAGATGTCACATCCACAGGAAAGCTTCCTTGAGCGCCAGACCCACTGTCCTGGGAGAGGCCCTCCGGGTGCCATGTACTTGCCCCAGCAGCTCTGGGCTCAGCCGCAACTTGACATTGACGTGTGGCTCATTGTCAGTTAATGTCTGGCTCCCTCCTTGGCTCCGTGGCTGCAGGGCCAAGGGGGGTTTTCATTCACATGGTGCCTGGCATTTCATAGGCACTTTGTAAAGTCAACAGTAATTTTTAAAAAGAAGAAGAAGAAGAAGAGAAGGAAGACAAGAAGGTAGAGGAAGAAAAAGGATAGAAGGAGGAGAAAGACACAAAGATGAAAAATTAAGTAATTTGCAAATGCCAGGCTCTGCCACACCTGCTCCTGTGGCGCCATCGTGAAGAGACCTGGCCTGGCGGACCCCTCAACCAACCTCCATCATGGAGGGCCTGACCTAAGCAGAGGCAGGCAGACAATTGTTCTGGAAGGAAGTTCTTCCCTTGGGGCCCAGAAGCCTGCCAAGTGGAGAGGACATCCTTCTCTCCTCGTGTGTCTTGCAGGCCATTCTTCCCTGAGACCTGCCACTCCACTCCACACTGCCTTCCCCGGGAACCCAGAAGCCGAGGGGTGCACCCACTCTGTTGACACATGGAGTCTGGGAACTGGAAAAGCCCTTAGAAATTACGTAACCCAGCCTGCTGTGCAAAGATGAGAAACTGAGGCCCAGAGATGGGAAAGGTCACATCTGCCCATGATCAGTGGCAGAGCTGAGGTGGCACCCCAGGCCCCTCCCTCCCTGTACAAGCTTCTGCCATCTGCACCAGGCTGCCTTCCCTGAGAACAGAGAGCCTCTTTAAGCCTAGAGCATGGCTAGCTTAAGAGGCAGCTGCAAAAAGATCACATACTTGGGTCTCCGAAGCAGAACATCCTCAAATACAATCTCTCGCGGTTCCTGGATCTGGGCTTGAAGCTCTTCCACCTCGGCTCTTAATATGGGCACTTCCTCCTCAAACTGGTCAATAAACTGAGGGGAGAGGCACCGTAGGGGAGAAGTGAGAAGCCAAATGTCCCCCAACCAAAAAGGGAAAAAATGGATGAGGATCAAAGATTCTGGGGAGATGGTGTGGGCTTCGTCACTGGGACATGCTGGACTCCAGAGCGGGGGCCTCCCTGTGTGAGGTGGGCTGGCTCACAAATTAGTGACAATATTAAGTGATGTTGACAAAGGTGAGGGGACCGTGGAGAATGGAGACAGTCTGCAAAGGGGTGGGACTGCTCGATCACAGGAAATAGTGGGGGCTGGTGGAGATGGGGAAGGGCACCATAATGAAAGGCAAGACAACGAAAACGAATTCGAGAGGGCGGTGATGGTGAAGTTCATTAACGCGGATAATGAGTGGTGGTCAATGACAAGAATTAAGGGCGAAGATGGACCATGCTTAATGGGTAAGTGGATGATGCTTGATGAAGCTGCCAGTGGGTCACGGCCAGCACCGTTGGTTAATGAGGTAAGGCCTGGGCCAGTGCCAATCCCCTTCCCAGAGGAAGGACAAGTGACAGTAATGGCACTGAGAAGGAGGAAGGCCACCAGTAGAGTCAGAGACCTCCTGAGTGCCAGATCAGGATGAGCCTGACTCCCGTGGGCCTGGGGACCACCCACCACTGCTCCCCGCAGAGGGCCCATCGCCTTCCGTGCCTACTCACTTCTCTGTACTTGCTCATGATTTTCAGCATGCCCTGGTTGGCCTGGGCCCTCTGTAGAAGAGCCTCCTGGTAGGGAGACTGGGTTTTCTGTGGAGGAAGGAGAGGTCTGGGCCCCGGGTGTCTCTCCCTGGGCAGCAGTACATGGTAGAGACCAAGGGCAGGGGGTGCCGGGGGCCTGGAGCAGAGGACAGGGAAGAGGGCAGGGCTGGGTGTGGGACCTGGATACCTTCCCCGGCAGCTGCCTACTCACCACCACCAGAGACCTCAGAATTTCTATTTTCTTATTCTGCACCTTGTCGGACAAAGACTTCAGGACGTTTTTGCGCATCTCAATAAGGTCATCCAGCTCATCCTGGGGGCCAGCAGGAGGATGTTGGCCACCAGCTCTGCCTCCCACACAGTCCGGCAGAGCAGGGCCAGGGCTCCCCTACCTGCTGGCTGTCTTTAACCTGCTGCAGCTGGCGCACGAGGCTGGCAATCTGGACCGATTTGACGGAATACTCGTGGTCCATGTAAGTGCTCAGGAAGTTCACCTCCTCGTGGGTCTGCTTGACCTTGGCATTCAGCTGCTCCACCTGCTGCTCCAGGCCTGGGGAGAGTTGGGCAAGGTCAGGGAGGGAAGAAGGCAGGACCTTCCTCAAGGACCCGTCCCAGGAGGCCAGGTCTCTCCTTGGCCAATGGCCTGGGGTCTGGGCTGAGGCGAGCTCACACAGGGCTGGCAGGTGGTGAAAAGTTAAGCCCCTAGAGAATCTTTGCAGCAGAAGAGGCAACACTGGCCAGGAAAGAGAAACAAAACTAGTACAAGATCCCTAGACTGGTCCCAGCTCTGCCACTGACTTGCTGTGTGGCCCTCACCAAAACTGTCCCTCTCTGGACTTCATTCTTTTAGGACACACACTCCCAAGGGAGACCAGGGAGCTGGGGTAACACTGGATCCTCAGGTGTGACCCACAGCAGGATCGAGACAAAGTCTATCCTGCCTTCCTCCATGGCGGGGATCCCCAATGTCTCCAGCTGCCTGACACTGCCCCTTTACTCAGAAGGCATCTACTCTACTCAGGGGAAAGAAACTGCAGGCCAGGCAAGATGGAAGCCGGCACAGCTGGGTCCTAGCCCAGCCACTGATTCCCAGAGGGACCTGGCAGGAAACAGCCAGGCTAGGATTGGATTCTGGCTCCTAACTGTATAACCCTCCAGCAAGCTACTTCACTTCTCTTAGCCTCAGTTTACGCATCTGTAAAGCAGGACAGTCCCTGCCTCAGAGGTAGCCACAACGACTGAGTGAAGGTGTGCCCACAACAACGCAGACACACGGGGCCTAGGAAGTGCTAAGTGAGATATTAGCATCTTAGCGATTCCATCTGCCTAGAAGGGAAAAATGGAGGGCCTGCCGGTTTCTGAGAGGCGGGTGCAAGGTGAATGCCCTGCTGCTGACCTGCCCAAAGTGCCAGGGATGAGGGTCAAGGAATTGCCCCAGGGATTCTTACAGTTCATCTTGCATTGCTCCTTCTCTTCCCACTCCTGAAGCTCAGACTCCAGCTGCTGCAGCCTTTTCTTGTTTGAGCACTCCAAGATGTCGACGACGGCCTGTGGGAGGGGGGAGGCCAGCTCGCCCCCAGGCTCTCAGGGGGCCGCAGCCTGCTGTGTGCACCTGCCACTTCCTCAGAGGAGTCCCCAGTCCCCACCCCACTTCCAGGCCCAGCAACCCGACCTGATGCCGAGCACAGTTATCTCTTCCCCCAGCCCCTACCAACATCCCCCTCTCCTCTCCTACTGCCCCAGCTCAGCCAGTGGCCCTGCCACACCCCCGGTCACGCAGGCCCAATCCCAGGCTCCAGGCCCCGCTCCCCTCTCTGAGATGTCACCAAGTTGTATGGATTTTACTCCCATGCCCTTCTCTCCACCCCCACTGCCACCATCTTATTCAAGTTCTCTTCACCCCCACCCGAAATATTATGGCGGCTACCCCTACCTGGGCCTCCTTTCATCTCGTCTCCACGTGACCGTCAGAAAGATCTTTCTTTTTCAAGACAAAACAGCTGGTCATGTCCCTCTCCTATTTAAAACCCTTGAATGGCTCCCCTCTGCCCTGTAAATGAGGTCCCAACTCCTTTCCTTGGTTGACAAGACCCTCCTCCACCTGGATGGGGCCTACCGCCTCTTTCTCCAATCCCTGCCTCACACCTTATTGTCTGGCCACGCTCAGCGACACGTGGCCCCTTGAGCCAGCTAAGCTCCCTCTCACCACAGCCTCGGGCACCTGTTTCCTCTCCCTGGAATGCTCAGCCAGTCTCTGCCAGTTAACACCTACCCTGCAGGGTTCAGCCCAAGCATCACCACCTCCAGGGAGCCTTCTTGATCCTCCTATCCTGGGTCAGAGGTCCCCCTGGGTCCCCCAAGTCCCCCACCTCCAGCACAGCACACACACTCAAGGCTTGCTACCTGCCTGTGACCCCGCTAGAATGAAAGCTTGACGTGGATGAAGTGTCTCACTGATCGCCGTCTCCCCTACCGACCCATAGGAGACACTCAGGATGAACAAAAAATGTATCCGTGGACCCACAGAGGAAGAGTCAGACAATGACTTCGTCTAGGTATGGAGAATGTTCTGCTAAGTTTCCTTGGGCTGCATAATTCTGTATGTCCCTTGGCCTTGGCCCCTCTTACAGACTAAATTGTGACCTGCCCCCCCATTCATAGGTTAAAGACCTAACCCCTAATGTGACCATATTTGGAGAAAGGGCCTTATAGAAAAGTTATCGAAGTTAAATGAGGTGATCCTATAGGATCCTATAGGCCCTGATCCTATAGGACCGTGTCCTCATAAGAAGAGATAGGGACAACAGAGCCCTCTCTGTGTCCATGCACACAGAGGAAGGTCCCTGTGAGGATGCAGCGAGAAGATGGCCAATCTGCAAGCCAGAAAAAGGCCTCACCAGAAACCAACCCTGCTGGCACCTCCATCTTGGGCTTCTAGCTTCCAGAACTGTGAGAAAATACATTTCTGTTGTTTAAGCCACTCAGTCTGTGGGATCTTGTTATGGCAGCCCGAGCAGACTGACATAGTCCCCAGAAGTCTGAATTTTCTCTTCACTCACCGACTCTAGGTGAGCTCAGCCCCTCTCCTTCCTGCAGATTGCAGACTGCAGTTGGAGGGAACTTACTTCTCCATTAAACCATTTTCTCTGAATCTTCTCCTCCCCAAACTCCCGGGTCCCCTATGAACTTTCTGCCCTCTCACCACAGTGTCACCCGTCTCTCCTAGAGGAGGCAGAGGATGTTCCCTGGGTTCTTCGCCCTAAGTGCCACCCCCAGGCTGAGAGTGCTAATAATAGCACGGTGGAAAGAGCACAGATCCTGGCACCAGACTGCCTAGGTGCAAATCCCAGCTTGGACCCTGGCCACCTAGGTGACCTTGAGCAAGTCACCTAGCCTTTCTGCCTTTCCATCTCTTCATATATAAGATGGGGATAATAACAGTGCTCACCCCATAGGGTCACTGTAAGGACTATATGAATATATGTAAAGCGCTTAGTATTACACCGTGCAAGTGTGCGCTAATAGAGCTGGTGGTGGCTGCTACTTTTTCTTGCACAGGTACAATATGCATCCCTTTGCGGTGGGTGCTATTGTGTCCCATTTTACAGAACTCAGAGAAACGACGTTAACTCAAAGTCTCCCAGCTAGTAAATGCTGGCGCATTGGGATGAAACCCCCACCGCGGTCTGATTCCAAAGCCCAAAGCCCAGGTGGGTGGGGCGAAGGGTGGAACAGGTGATCTTCCAGCGGGAGGAAGCGGCACATGCAACAGGGCCGGGAAAGGGCAGGAGAGGGCGCCCGAGTGCGCAGGAGCGGGGAAGGAAGGCGAGAGCCGCGGGCACGCCCGCTGCGCAGAGGCCGGAGGTGCGGGTCTCACCGCCAGGATGTCCTGCTGCTGCAGCATCGCCCGCACGTTAAGGGTCGTGCTGTCCTCCATGTCCTGGATGGTCTTCATCAGCTCCCGGTTGAGCTTGGTGAGGAAGTGCTCGTGGCTGCGGAGCTCCTGGAGTGAGGTCCGCTTGTTCCTGAGCATCGCCTGCGGGCGGAGCGGGCGGGAGGGGAGGCGGCGATGCCGGGCCAGGCCGAGCCCCCGGGAGCCTGGGGACCGCCGCCCTCCCACGGGCCGCCCGCCCCCTCGTGGCCTCCGCCGGTAAATGCGGCCGAGCTGGGCGGCGGGGCCCCATTGTGTGCGCGGGGACCCATTGTCTGCACGGTCAGAGCGCCTCCACATCTTTTATTGAATTAATTAATTTTTAATTGACAAATAATAATTGTACCTATTCACAGAGTACACAGTGATGTTTTGATACATATAATGTACAGTGATCAGATCAGGGTAATTAGCATATCCATCATCCCAAACATTGACATTTCTTTGTGCTTGGACCGTTCAATATCCTCCTTCTAGCTATTTGAAACTATATAATATATTATTGTTAACTACAGTCGTCCTACAGTGGTACGGAACACTAGAACTTATTCCTCCTATCTAGCTGTAATTTTGCATCCTTTCACAAATCTCTCCCTATCTCCCCTTTCCCCCTACCATTTCCAGCCTCTTTGGTTACCCTTTAATCCATCCTGAAACACTCATGTTCCCCCCTAATTTCACATCTCTGCGGTGGGGACGCATCTTACAATTGGTGGCGTGTCACCATCTAATTAACAAAAGTTTTATTAGTGGGTAAATAAAGGTGTGCCTTAATATCAACGGCTTCTTAGAATCAATGAAATACAGAAATAATAATAATAATACATGCCCCAGGTAGGTTAGAAGGTGGCAGAGGTGACTGCCACTTCTGGAAGGGAAGCAGGGGAGGCAAAGGGGGTGACCACAGCCACCACTTCCTGTTAGGCCGCTGTCCTAACGAGTACTCTTCATTTCGGACAACCTGCCCCTGTGGACACAATGAGGGTCTGAGGGGTTAAGTGACTTGCCTAAGGTTACACGCAGCAGCTACATAAAATCTACAAAATAGCAATAATTGTTGAGGGCCTATTACGCGCCAGCCAAGGCGCTGTGCCTGTGCCTGGCTTGCAGGGGGCACGTGGTATCAGTTCATCCTCCAACAGCTGTATGTTTGCTGTAACTCCATTCTGCTGATAAGCGGAGGCTCGATGAGGCTCCGAGAGTTTAATGACTTGCCCAATGTCACAAAGCCAAGAAGTGGTGGCACTGGCATTGAAAATCAGACTTCTGAGTCCCCGTGTGTATCTTTCCGCTACACTAAGACAAGAACTGAGCGGGCTTAAAACTGCAAGGCGTGGCTGACCCCCATGCTGATTAAGGCTTGGGTGTTAGGCCGAGACCCACGCCTTGGTTCAAAAAACCCTAGCTCTGCTACTTATCATCTACGGGAACCTGGGCAAGTTAATTAACCTCCCAGAGCCCTGGTATACTCATTCTAAAGGTGAGGAAACGAACATCTGCTTTCGAGGCTGCCGTAAAAAATAAATGAGGTAAAATTCACGATCGAGCCACTTAGTGCCCGTGCCTTAGTGCTCAGTGTGCGCTCAGTGGACAACAGCTGACGCTAGTGTCTCTGGCTCTAACCCGCCACCTCTGCCATACCTGTCTGCTTTCTTCTTTATTCCTCTGTTCTTCCTCATTTCCCTGCCCTTTGCCAGAAACCACTTCCTAGCCTTCAGCTCCTGCACTTCGCACATAACAACAGTGATAATGCAAATGCACCAAGTGCCCACTGTGTGCCCACCA
Source organism: Avahi laniger (assembly GCA_963575035.1). NCBI lineage: Eukaryota > Metazoa > Chordata > Mammalia > Primates > Indriidae > Avahi > Avahi laniger. Next base: position 28,606 of record CAUYSK010073030.1, read on the forward strand.
CTGTGCTAAGAGCTTCACGCACATTGCAGCACGTCACCCTCACAGCAACCCTACAAGATGGGCACTGCTATTAGCCCCACTTTATAAAAGTGGAAACGAAGGATCAGATTGAGTAACTTATCCAAGGTCATACAGCACAGCTGTTGTCCTAGAAGTCTGGGCTCCCAGCCACTCCACTGTCTTGCCTCTACTTCTCCAGATCGAAATATCCAGGAGCATCTTGTGAAAAATGCCAACCTCCAAGCCCCAGGCCCACTGAGCCAGCATCGCTGGGGTTGGCACCAGGAATCTGTACTGTCCACACACATCCCATTCCCAGGCGATTCTGATAAATAGAATTTAATGACCTCTGCTCTAGAGATGCATCTCTCTAGCCACCTGATCTAATGCAGAACCTGCTTCATTTCCTCCCTGACCCTTACCCCAATTTGTAATCCCGTAAGTAGTCTGTAATTATGTCTCCCCTTTCCCAATTTATTTTTCTCCTGGGACTCATCACTACCCAACGTAACCGATATTTTTCTTATTATCTGGGTTTTTCTATTCTAAAGAGTTGTAGATGGAATAAATAATTGTCCTGGGGCTAAGGGACAGAGTCAGGATCCTAATTCCATCCCCAAGAACAAACCAACTAGGTAGTGTCCACATGGCGGCAGTAGCCCAAGGACTCCTGTGAAAACCTAAGTCAGATCACACTTCTGCTCTACTCAAAACCCTCCAGTCTTCCTGCCTTATTACTCAACAGAAAAATGCAAAGCCTAATCAGGAACTACAGGGCCATACACAGCTTACCTTACCCCATCACCTTCCCTCATCATCACTTGCTCCAACCACATCAACCTCAGGGCCTTTGCACTTGTGGTTCCTATGCCTGGAGCATTCCTCCCTCAGATGCCCTCACCTCCTTCAGGTCTCAACTCAAATGTCACCACCTTAACAGCCTTCCCTGAGCACCCTATCTAAAAATCACTGCCACTCCCTCCTCTGTGCCTCTCTAGTCCTTAATCTTATTCTTAGGGGTCTTCGTAGCTCTTATCATCACTGCACATATTATATATTCATCTTGTTTACTGTTCATCTCCCCCAGTGGAATGTGAGCTCCCTAAGGTCAGAGGCCACATCACTGGTGAAGCCCCACACTCAGAATGAGGCCTGGCACATAGTAGGTGCTCAATAAATATTTGTTGCCCAACTAAATGAATGCATGACCATAAGAGATAGTATTAAGAACTTGTTAGGAACACAAGTTTTAAAGGCAAATTGCCCAAGTTCATATTCTATATCAAACAACACATATACCCTTCTAAAGTCAGGATAAAAATAACATCCAAAATATGAGTTCCTCCTTTATGAATGCTAGGCTACCTCTAAACCATTTTGCAAAACTGAAGGTTAAAGGGAAAAAAAAAAGATTTCAAAGCAAATTACATTTTCCCTTTTTCTTTAGTAGTCATTGTTCATTGAGCTATTAAAAAGTTTCTTGAAGAATTATTTTATAGTATTTTATAGTATGTAGTATTTTATTTTCTGCTATGTATACTAAAGACCCCTCTTCTTTTTTTAATTTTTATTTTTGTAGAGACAGGGTCTCGCTTTGTTGCCTGGGCTGGAGTGAAGGGTGCAATCATAGCTCACTGCAGCTGCAAACTCCTGAGCCCAAGCGATCCTCCTGCCTTGACTTCCCCAGCAGCTGGGACTACAGGTGCATGCCACTAAGCCTAGCTAATTTTTTTTATTCTTAGTAGAGATGAGGTCTTGCTATATTGCCCAGGCTGATCTCAAACTCCTGGCCTCAAATGATCCTCCTGCCTCAGCCTCCCAAAGTGCTAAGACTACAGGCATGAGCCACCATGCGCAACCAAGACTTCTCTTTTAATCACTTCAAAAACTTTTGAAACACTGTGCATGTAATTACATAAGCTATAAAATAATGCATGGTGAGAAAATTAATTTACAATTGTTATCAGTTGATGTGAAAAATTTAATAGTAAGATTCTAATCCTTGCTTCAAGGTATACTGCATTCCATGAAAGGTTAATTTACTTGAAATTTTAAGATAATCCACTAGATTGTGTTCCTAATGCAGAGAAATAAAGGGTGATTCTGACGGTGCTCTTGAGTCTTGAACACAACATCAAATGCTTTGTTTAATTGGCTTTGACCCCTGGTACTGCCAATTTCTGGCTTTGTGAGTTGGTGTAAGTCACTTATCTCCCTGTACCTCAGTTTCCCCATCTCTAAAATAGGAATATTTATAAGCATGTCCGTGGGGTTCCTGGGGGGAGGAAATGAGTCAAGCCTGGTACCCACAACGTGCTCAGTGCACGTTTCCCGTAGCCTCCCCCATGCCCCTGCCCTGGGCCCCAGCACCTGTGGGCAAATGTGCCTCGTACCTTCATTAGCCGGATTTTGGCCTGCATCTTCCTAGTGTCCAGCTTCTCCCTTCTGTGCAGCTGTTCTCGTGAATTCTTCAGCTGGCTTGCCACCAGCATGGTGGGCTTGGAGTGCAATGCTGGGGACAGACAGGAAAGGGGAGGGAGAGAGTGAAGGCACAGGCAGGCCTGGGGCCAGGTCCCAGGGAGTGTGCCACCAGTAAGAGGGGGCCCAGGCCACAGCCCCAAACCCACTCACAGCCTTATCATGTGACACTGGACAGAGGCGGAAACTCACACCCATCGATAAGCTCCCAGGACCCACTCTGAGCCTTGATACAAGGGAGGGACAAGCCCAGGTGAAAGCAGTTACTGTGAGTATGGACAGAGAGGAGGACAGCGGTAGCAACGGGAGACAGCCAGTCACCCCCACTCTCAACTGTCAGTCAGAAAGAGAGGCGGGAGCTCCCACTGTTGTGACTTGTCAGTAGCTGACACGGCACAGGACAGCAAGAAGACCAGAGTCTGGCAGGCCTGAGTTCAAATCCCTGCTTGCCCATGAACCTGGCTGATGGGAAGGTGAGATGGGTAGGGATTAATGAGCCAGACAGCCAGGTTTGAATCTGAGCTCTGCCTTCTACTAGCTGTGTGGCCTTAGGCAGATCACACGACCTCTCTGTTCCTCTATCTGTAAAACGGGAATAATCACCATGCCTATCTCATAGGATTGTTGTGAAGATTAAGTAAGGAGTTACCCAGCCTGAGCAAGAGCGAGACCCCATCTCTAATAAAAACAGAAAAATTATCCAGGTATTGTGGCGTGTGCCGTGTAGTCCCAGCTGCTTGGGAGGCTGAGGCAGGAGGATCGGTTGAGCCCAGGAGTCTGAGGTTGCAGTGAGCTATGATGACGCCACTGCACTCTACCCACGGCGACTGAGTGAGACTCTTTCTCAGAAAAAAAAAAAGAAGTTACTATACCTTCGAAGTGTTTGGAATAGAGCCTGACACACATTCAGTGCCGGATACACAATACTAGTTGTTACTATTATTTCTAATGACCTGAGAATTGGGACCACAGCACAGGACAAAGGCACAGGAGTTACGCAACACTCCGATTAGCTGTCTCTGAAATGCAATTAAGAGCTGTGGTTCTCCCAGACCGGGAGTATAGCGTTTGGAGGGCATGTTCTCAGAATCCCTGCTTCCTCTCACCTGTCCGCCCTGGCATGAGACACATCCCCCAGGTGGCTGCAGCTCTAATCTCAGACCCCACCAAAATCCCTGCTCCAGGAGCAACCCCGTTCATTTGGGAAAGATATTAATAATTTCTCTAATAGATCAATATCCTTAATCCTCGTAAATTTTAGTATTAAGTATGGAGATAATGAAGTAAATTAATTTTGTGTTAAATTTATACATTAACTATACATCCAGTATTTAATTGTATTGTTTAAGAGATAGAATGATTAATAGATTAATCTTGTGATTCTAATTTTAAAGGTATAAGTGAGATTTTGATTTACATTAGTTTAAAGTTGAAAGGTTTAAGACACTCTAAATGTGTATGAATTACTAGAACTTCTGACTGAACATAAGATTACTCATATTTAGAAGTTTATTTATTACATATACAAAAGTTATTTACATGCTTGATGGTTTTTGTTAATCAGACAAGTAAACAATTTGAATATGAAAATGAATATATTAAATTTTAAAATGTGGCTTAAAAGGTTTAGGAGAATTTAATTAACCAAGTTCTAAAACCCCTTACACGTGTTTATAAAAATTGAAAGATTTGTAAGTTGAATTTAAATGTTTAAGGAAGATTTATAGCTTCCATAATGAGTATTTATTTTCATTTTGTGGTAGTAACCCTGATTGGTCTTTTTTTAATTAAACCTTTAATTTTGAGATAGTTCAGATTCACATGCAGTTTTAAGAAATAATCAAGAGAAATCCCATGTACCTTTTACCCAACTTCTCCCAATGGCAACATCTTGCAAAAAGTCCAGTATAATATCACAACCAGGATACTGACATTAAGATGGGCAAGACACAGGACATTTCCATAACCACAAGGCTCCCGCCCGTTGCCTTTTATAACCGCATCTCTTCCCTCCACTTACCATCCTCCCCCAACTCTCCCTAACCCCTGTGTTCACTAATCTGTTCTCCATTTCTGTACTTTTGTCCTTCTCAGAATGTTATACAAATGTCAACACTTCTGTGCACATATAGTAATAACATTCATCAGGTGTCGGGCAGGTGGGAGGGAGAGGAGGGGATAGGTATATTCACACCTAATGGATGGGGCACCGTCTGGGGGATGGACATGCTTGAAGCTCTGACTCTGGTGGGGCAAAGGCAAGATATGTAACCTAAACATTTGTACTCTCGTAATATGCTGAAATAAAAAAATAAAATAAAATAAAAAGAATGTTATACAAATGTAACTTTTGGAATTGGATTTTTTCACTGGGCAAAATTCTCTGGGGATTCATCCAAACTGCAGAATGTATCAATAGTTCTTTCCTGTTTATTGCTGAAGAGTATTTACTCCATGGTATGGCTGTACCAGTTTGTTTAACCATTCACTCCTCTAGGGTAGTGTCAGCAGGGTCCAGCAGTGAGCTGCGCCACCATTCTCGCCCAGCACCCATGAGATTTAACGAGGTGGTGGGAGGTAGACCTTCCCTCCCCTTGCCTACCCATGTTGGTAGACCCTGGTGGGAATCTGAGCCTCTACTCCCACCCAGCATCAGTGAGGCAAAACAAGGTGGTGGGATGTAGGGCTACTTAGCATTCTACTCTCCCACTCCCTTTTTGGGTGTCCAGTGTTGCCCACAGGGAAGCTGATCTTACATCCCCCACTTAGCGGCAAAGAGGTGGTGAGAGTGATTATGTACATAGCTATACACACAGGTAGGTTATACTATCTATGAAACTCATTTCAGGATACTGAAGGAATATTACAAAACATTTGATATTAAAAAGGGTGTTAGGTCTGATAAGGCTAAAGAATGCTTTACATGGATCTTCCCATTTAATTCTCACAACAATCCTGTGGGGTATGTATCAGTGTCCCCGTTTTCACAAATGAGAAAACTAAAGCTTGGAGAGATGAATGAGTGAGTAAATGGCACAGCCAAGATTTGAACCCACGTCTGCCTGAGCCAAGGCTTCAGAACTCCTCCGGAATGCATGATAATGATGTGGCAGAAATTGTCCTATGAATTCACCAAACCCTGTTTTCTTTTCCTCCTGGAAACACACATGCACTACATTTCCCACCTTCCCTCGTGGTTAGGGATGGTCATGTGACTGAGTTATGGCCCCTGGAACATGAGTGGGAGTGATACATCACTTCAAGTCTGGGCCCCCCAAAAAACTGCCTAGAAAATTGCCCATGTTCTTGCTCTCTCTCTCTTCCCTCTCCGCCAGCCGGATGCAGAAGTATCCAGCAGAGGACTTCAAGGCCTTACAAAATATCAGAGCCACCAGGGCAAAGAAGCCTGGATCCCTGAATGACCATGTGGAACAAATTTGTAGACCTTCCCCCGGGTCTTCAAATGCACTCTGAAATAAACTTCGATATTAACACTTGAAATTTGGGGGTTGTTTGTTACATCAGTTAGCCTACCCTAATATGAATGCTGTCACTCAGGGCCAAGAGCATCCACTCTATCCTGTCCCCAACGCCCACACCAGCCTCCAGTGCCTCCGCCCACCTGGTTGGACCTCATTCAAAGTCTTCATTTTGCTTTTATTGTGGCTGCCGGCTTGTTGGACTGGAGGCAAAGTAGACAGTTTGGTTTTCTGCCTGGACCACTGCCATGGAACATAATCCTACCAGACATAACACAGTCAGTCAGTCACACAGCACAATGGGTTCAAATCTCAGATCCACCCTTTACAGATATATGTGATCTCGAGCAAATGACATTACTTCTCTGAGCTTCAATTTTCCCATCTATAAAGTGGACCTAATAATAAAACCTACCTCCATGGGTTGGTGCAAGAATTCCAAGAGATGATATTTGTAAGGCATGTGGTAAGTGCTCCATAAATGTTAGCTATCACTTTTTTTTTTTAATCAGCCAGCCAGAATTTACTAAGCACATCCAAGCTGTGAGGTGCTAAGAACTGTGAGAAACAGAAGGCATGGAAAAGACCCAATACCCACCCTCAGGAAACCAGAGTAGCAATCAGAGATGAATAAGAGAGCAACATAATACACTCTCACATTCTGGTAAGGTAGTGAGAGGAGAAAAATGAGGTTCAGAGGCTTGCTCCGGGTCCCACAGCAAAGGCATAACACCGCTGGGACTGGAATGCAGGTCACCAAGCTATATCACCTGGAGCAGTCATGATCGCGAGAGCAGAGGGCAGGCAGACTGACCGCAGGGTCACCAGCGCCTCATCCCCAGCCTTAACCCTCCCAGACTCACCAGAACCTGGAACTTGCGGACTGTGGAGTGAATCCCAGAGTGGTTGGGTCTAGAAAGAGTTGAGGCGAGAAAGAATTTCCATTATTCCCAGCCTATGGGGCTGCAAGCAGCAAACTTCAAAAAGCCGTGGAGCCTCGAACTCGAAACCGCAGCGTACCACGCACGCGAGTAGCGCGGGAGCCCGGAGAGGGCGCGGGGAGTGGAGCCGGACCAGGGTGATGTGGGCGGGGAGAGGACGGGGGTCAGAAGACCGCGGGGCGACCTCATGGCGAGAGCGGGGCGACCGCAGGGACACGCATGCGCACTCCGCCATTCCGCCGACGCTCCTTTTTACTTACTTCTGTGAGACGCGCGCCATTGGGGAGAATGGAAGGAAAGCCGTGAGTCTGCGGATCCCTGATCTAGAATACCCAGCTGGCTTCTCCGATGTCCTTGTCTCAGCGTAGATCGCGCGGTAGCCCAGGCCACTCAAACTTCCCGAGAAGACTTGATGTTTGCTCCGCGGTCTCGGTCTCCAGGGAAACGTGACGCCTTCTACCGAGCGCCTAGAGGGACTAACCTCGCAAGGCAAAATGCAGCTCTTCCCCACTTCTCAACTGGGTTTCAAATACCCCTCAGCTTGCCCCGCCCATAATTCTAAATAATTGTATCAGATTTCTCCACCTCATCAAACCTACTTCACTTCCTTCTCCATCCTCACTCTGGGCTAATGTCTTTGCTTCCTATTTCACTAACAAAATCGTGGGGATCAGTAAGCCCACAAGTTTACACCACTTCGTTTACTCACCTCCTTTATCTATGTACAAACTGCCTACTAAGACCAGTCCCTACACTGCTACATCGAATCCTGTCCCCTTTCATTTTCTCAAAGATATTGGCCCAGCAATTCTCCCCGTTTTCTCCTATATCATCATTTTTTCCCTCTCCTTTGTATCATTGGTATACCAACATATTTTAGTTTCTTCTGTTATGTTAAAAAAAGAATGACCACTTCCCCTCCACCCATTTCTGCTTCACTTTACAGCAGAATTCCTAGAGAGGTTTGCCTACTCTCTGTTTCCCTTTCCCTGCCTGCTCCCTTCAATCAAGCTTTCCATCTCGACCCTTCCACTGAAACTGCCCTTCTCAGCGTCACTGGTGACTTCCACTTTGCCAAACCCCATGGACACTTCTCAGTCCTCCCTTTATTCGGCCTATCTGCATTTGACACAGCGGATCACTCCCTCCCTTGAGACACTTTCTTAATTTGGTGTCCAGGAAACTGCTCTCTTGAGTTACTCCCTACCTCCTTCTCTGGTTCTTCTTTTTCTCCCTTTATTATTGGAATGTCCCAGGGTTCAGTCCCAGCCCTCTTTTTCTGTACCTGCTCTCACTCCATTCATGCTTCCTTCCAGTCTCATGGCTTTGGCTGCCATCTGTACCCCGATGCCTCCCAGACTCACATCTCCAGCCCAGACCTTGCCCCTGAATTCCAGCCACATACATGCAGCTGCCTATTCAACGTCTCTACCTAGGGACCTAATAAACAACTCTAATGTGCAGTTTTTCCCCAACTCAAAATGTCAGCTCTCTTCTTGGAGTCATCTTTGACTCACCTCTCATCACACATCCAAATTCATCACCAGATCTTATCTGCAGTACCTTCAAAGTGTATGCGGAATTGGACCACTTACCACTACCATTCTCTCTCTCTCTCTCTCTCTCTCTCTCTCTCACACACACACACACACACACACACACACACACGCCGCTCTTTGCACCTAGACTAAAGCTCCTACTCTTGCCCTACTCCAGTTCTCTCCCTACACACCAGGTTTGCTAGATAGAGCATAGATTTAAAAGTGCATTCCAGTTTAAAAGATCATTGTAATTCTAGCACTTTGGGAGGCCAAGCCTGGAGGATGGCTTGAGGCCAGGAGTTCAAGACCAGCTTGAGCAAGAGCAAGACCCTATCTCTACAAAAACTAGAAAATTAACTGGGTGTGGTGGTGCACACCTGTAGTCCCAGCTACTCAGGAGTCTGAGATAGGAGGATCGCTTCTGCCCAGGAGTTTGAGGTTGCAGTGAGCTATGATCTTGCCACTGCACTCTAGCCTGGGCGACAAAGCAAGCAAGACTCTGTCTCAAAATAATAATGATAATATAATTGAGATAGGACAAATAATTTGAAATCACCTAAACTTCAGTAGGGGAACATTACTATAGAATACTACGCCAGAGCTCCCAAACTTTTCTGCCTCTTAAAAATCACAGGAGAATATTTTCAATTGCACTGTACTTTGTGGTCAGTAGAAGAGGCTGCTATACTATGAGCACAATCAGCCTGGGTACTCTAGCTATCCAGACCCCTCTTGGCTGCCCCTAGAGCTGAGGGAATCACTGTCAGTTACCTCCATTTGCAGAGCACACTGTACCGCAGGACTCCAGCTGGGAAGCTCTGCACCAGGAAACCATCAAAAAGTAGAAGGTAGCAATACATGGCAGACTCAGTGGTTGCCTACCCAACGGCCATTCCTCCTCTTCAGCCCAGCTAAAAGACCTTGATCTTGTCCATGTATGCATTTGTCTTAGAGGAGGCGGGCCCCAGCCCCAGCCCTAGCCCCAGCCCGAGTCCCAGCTCCAGTAGTCATGACTGATCTGAGCTAGGCATGGTGGGCCCATTTCCCTTAAAGTTCAGTTAGAGGTCATAGAAAAATGATGAAAATCTGGCCAAGGAGACAGGGTGAGAAGTCTGCTCAGAGACTTTTGGGAAAGGTTTTTATCACACTTTAAAAAAAGACATTGCAGAAAAACATTACTTCATCTGCTAGTAGACATCGTCACATCTATGTGAGATTCCTGGAATTGTGGAACAGTAAGGGGACTTGGTCAAGGAGAACATACTGGGAATGGTTGAGGGGAAAGTGGAAGAAACCTGTTCCTTGATAGCATTGTTGAGCCACTAAATTAACCAATTAAATTGCTGTAGTCTAGATGCAAGAGGAAAGAGGGCTATGTGTGAGAGAGAGAGAATGGTGGTGGTAAGTGGTCCAATTCCAGAAATCACTTGAGATTAAATAGCAAGTCACATTACTAAGTGAGCCACTTTGAGTTGAGTTTTCCGGTACTTGCACGCCAAAAATATCCTACTGAAGTCTGCATGTTGAGCAACAACAGATAGAAGAAACTTGGCTCCCTGAGAACCTTGCAGCCCAAAGTTACCTGCCTGCCCTGACTGCCTGCCAAATTCTGAGCTCCTTCATCAGAGAGAAATAAACCTCCAGCTTGCATGAGACCTTGTATTTGAGGGTCCCTTTGTTATAGCAACTTAGCCTGTACCTTGACTAATGCGAAGAGGGGCCTGGCCACCGTCACAAACGTTTCCTTGTCATGACCCAGCATGGGCACCCACTGAGGGCTACGTGCCCCCCATATCTCAGGTGCTCAGTCATTTCAAATTTATAAATGCCTCCTGTTTCAAATTTTAAAAATAAATACACTTAGGCAGAGCACAGTGGCTCACACCTGTAATCCTAGCACTCTGGGAGGCCGAAGCGGGAAGATCGCTTGACGTCAGGAGTTCGAGATCGGCCTGAACAAGAGTGGGATCCCGTCTCTACTAAAAATAGAAAAAATCAGCCGGGCATGCACCAATAGTCTCAGCCACTCTGGGGGCTGAGACAGGAGGATCGCTTGAGCCCAGGAGTTTGAGGTTGCTGTGAGCTAGGCTGAAGCCAAGGCACTCAGGGCAACAGAGAGAGACTCTGTCAATGAATAAAATAAAATAATAATACAGTTAAACATTTGCAAAAATACTATCATTTTAATCAAGGCCAAAACACACTTGGGGGCCATTGACAACCATTTGTTGTAACCAAACTGTGGGAACTGGGATTGAATAAGATAGAGTCCACCCGCACTTGCACCTGTTTGAGTGGCATTTCTGTGTTCATGAGCACCTGCTGGAACCTCCTGCCCCCAGCATAGGTAGGCAAGATGAGCTGGCCTCTCCTTCCTGCACATGTGAGGGTATGAGCGTGATAGAGGACCACCCAGGCCTGCGGGCTCCAGGCTCAGCAACAGCGGCCTAGCCTCCAATTGCTTTAACATCTTGCTGACTAAGCTGAGCAGGCTGTCATGGGCTTCCATCCATGTGCTGGCTTTGTAGCAAAGGCACACACTATCGCAGACCCATGATCCCTACTGTTGTCACTGGGTAATATGCCATGGTTCTTGCAGAGACTCCTGCTGCACTTGACACAACAGGATTCCGGACTTTCCTTCTTACAAGAGCCACCTGCCCTTCTATCCCAAGAGTCCCCTCTGAATTCACTCCCAGGTTGCCTTCTTGTTGCACATGGCTGCTGCTCTTCAGTTGTCCTTGTGCCCTCCTCAAATCCTCTTCAGTCCTGATTGTGAGCACACTTCCTTGGGTAACTTGGAGGTCGCCAGGCCAACCTTGACTTTGCTGCTAAACATGGCTTCATGGGGTCCGTGGCAGATAACCTTGTGCTAAATCAAGTTTTTCATCATCTGAATGAACCCCCGACCCTGAAACCAGTGCTGTGTGTCATTGGTCAGCATCCAGGTAGTCAGCATCTAGTCTGTGTGCTGGGTTGAATAGTGTTCCCAAACAATTCATGTCCTCCTAGAACCTTATTTGGAAATAAAGTTGTTGCAGATGCAATTAGTTAAGATAAGGTCATGCTAGAGTAGGAGTGCACCCTTAATCCAATATGACAGGGTGTCCGTATAAGAAGAGGAGAAGAGACACAGAGGCAGACACATTGAGACTGCCATGTGACAACACGGACAGAGATTGCAGTGATACATCTGCAAACAAAGGTTTTTGTTTTGTTTTGTTAGATATGGGGTCTTGCTCCATCACCCTGGCTAGAGCGCAGTGGCATGATGATAGCTCACTGCAGCCTCAAACTTCTGGCCTCAAGGGATCCTCCTGCCTCAGCCTCCCCAGTCCCTGGGACTACAGGTACGAGTCACTGCACCCAGTTTACAAGCCAAGGATTGCTGGCAACACCAGAAGCTGAGAGAAAGGCATGAAACAGAGTATTCCCTAGAGCCTTCAGAGAGAGCATGGCCCTGCTGACACCTAGATTTCAGACTTAGAACCACTTGAACTGTGAGAGAATACATTGCTATTGTTTTAAACAACTCAGTTTGTGGCGCTTTGTTATAGCAGCCCTAGGAAACTAATACAGTTGCGTAATACCCTTGGCCCCCACCATGGATGGAGCCCCATTGCTGTTCATGAACCATCTTCAGCTGCATGAGATCCTTGACAATCTGGATGAAAAAATATCATCAATGCTGTCTGTAAGACACTGGAGTCCCCAGACATAGTAAAGATGTCCAACAGGATGTCTCCTGGACATACTTGGAGGTCAGAGGACATTGGAAGACAAACTTGGTCAAAAGCCAGAATAAATTGTGCATAGCCTGGCAGGATTTGCTTGCATGATAATGATTTAGACTTGGCATCTGCAGTTGAGCAACTTGGAAACCATCTGGTCGGACACCAAGCCATGGTTGACAAAGGGCTTCTTTGCTGGCAGGGTCTGCAGAGAGTCTGGTAGAACCTACTGATATCACAGGAGCTGCTCTTGTAACTGTGTTCCAACTCCCTCCCCATGCATGTGCCATGTCCAGTGCCATGGCCGATCTCAGAAAAAATGTCAAAAGTTTATCCACATGGACATAATACTGGACTTCCGATGGTGTCCCCTTCATTGATTCTACCCAGGCAGTTAGGACAATGCTGATTCAGGCCAGACACTGATAGTCAAGTGCTTCTTTCTTCCTTTGGCCTTGGCCTCCTTCTCCTGCTCAGCTGGCTGTGCTTCTCTTTGGTGAAAAGATTGCAATTTGTGACCTTGCTTTCTAACAGCTGTTGCAAATATCCAAGGAACAACTCACATATATGCCCCCCCTGCATCCCAGCCTTGGCAAAGGCCAGTATCCCCTCCCTCTGGGACAAGATTACAATACCAGAGAATAAGCTTTGGAGGCAGGTTTACAGCCCAGAGAGTGTAGATGCCCACGTTAATGGCATACTATTAGAAAGAAATGAGAAACAGCAAAGCTCACAAAAGAACAATTTCATTGGAGAGGAATAGAACATGGTGGGTCAAACATGAGTCAGGATGCCAATCCTAGCTTATCCTTAAACAAGTTGCTTCACCTCTCTGAACCTCAATTTATTGGTCAGTAAAATAGGGAAAATAATGCTTACTTCATTGGTTTGCTTTAAAGATTAACATGCTATTGTAGCAAGACTGCCAATACCCTCCAATACCCATTCTACCCTTCTATAGTATTAATATTTTTTGTAGAGACAGGATCTTGCTATTGCTTAGGCTGGTCTTGAACTCCTGACCTCCAGCAATCCTCCAGCTTCGGCCTCCCAGAGTGCTAGGATTAGAGGCATGAGCCACCGCATCCAGCCCTAATCCTTATAGATATTTGATTGTGTGATAGTTCCATGGGGTGAGGGCACAGGGTAAGAGGAATGAAAGATATAATTTAAAATACATAGATTCTGTTTGGTTTTGTAAATATCCTACTCATGGGAAAACTTGAACAGGCAAGCAGAAAGAATAAGCGAGTGGAATGCATGAATCTAAGACTAATGTTTCTGGTAATGGTGAGTTCCAGGTATGATCACAGGAATGTGTGGCTGAGAAGGGGTGAAGGAAGGGTTTCTGAGAATATAAAGTCTGGGAATTGGAAGGTGCAAATGGCACAAGAGTCAGTAACGGTGGCTTCCCTGAGATCGATACCTGGAGTTGAGGTGAAGGGAAATACTGTAAGCTGAGAATGCACAAGGACTCCAAAATGCTAAGTAAAATGGGAAGATGTGGGAGAGAAACAGCAAAGAATGTAACACCGGCAAAAAGAAGAATAATCTTTCCTGGGAACCTACTCTGGACCAAACTCTTTGACACAGCTTATCTCCTTGACTATGTGAGAGTAAATATTAATATGCAGTCCTAATAGATTAATATATGTGTGTAATAGATATTAATGTATTACTAGTCTCTGAGAGCAGATATTAACATCCTTTTGTTATGTGTGAGCACACTGAGACTATGACAACTGTGGCCATTGGACCAGTGTGACAAGGCTGAGATCTGAAGCAGCTAGATTCCAACTTTGGTCTCCACAACCTACCTTTTCTTTCGCTACAGACGGAAAGGTCACTGCATGACCCCGAAATGCACACAAATATGCCAAAGAAAACAAAGCTGACAGGAGGTTGTGTTAAACTCATCCCCTCAACCATCCAAATGTATCAGTGCCTCCATATGCTAGTTGAGACAGATGGGAGAGGAACAGAGATGCTGACAAGTGCTGACTTTAGTCAGGGAATCTGACGATCACAAGGTTCCTGGAGAGGCTGATGCAAACAGTTCTTGATCCACAAGGTCAGAAGTAAAGTGGTGAAAGAAATACAAGCTACATACACGTGCCTATAAACTCTGCAAGTGATTTAACTCCTGTCTCCAAACCCTTGCCTCCTAATCTGTAAAGTGGGTATAATTACACCATCATTTTTTGCAAGATTCCCACATGGTAAATGTCAGGACCGCCTTGCTGAAATAACAGGAAAATAATGGTTTTCTAATAACAGCTAAAGATTAATCTTATGAGTTGTTTTCTCTGCTGGCAGGCAACCTGCTGGGACTCTGTTTTCACAAGCATCTGAAGGTAGTGAGTTATCTCACTTGATTGTTCAGTTACAGTTGATCTTTAGCTGTTATTAGAAAATTATTATTTTTCCGTTATTTCAACACGGCAGCCCTTACAATAAAGTCCGCAGTATGCTTAACAAAGTACCAGGCACTTAAGAAGCGCATAGTATGTTATAATCTTCATCATGAGTACGACGGAGGTCTTTTTAAAAACAAAAACAATGCAATATGACTTATTTGGAAATGTACCGAAAAATTAGGGCTGGCGAATGGATTTTTTGTAGTGTGATAAAGTATAGTAAATTTTTAATGATATAAGTTAATGGTAAAACATTCACTGTAAATTCTTTCAACTTTCGTTTGAAAATATTCATAATCCGAAGTTGGAAATAAGTAACGCACGGTGGTACGCTTTGGGGGAAGGGAGAGCTAAGTTTTATTTTTGTTTTTTTAATAGAAAGGGTACAAAGACAACAACTAAAATGGGCGAGCTCTCTCTCAACTCTGCCCCGCCTTTGGGCCGCGGGCCGTTAGTAATGCTGCTTGAATGAAATCATCGAGGACCGCTTGCGAAATGCCAAATCCTCGAGAGCGAGGCTGGAGGCTGCCAAACCCGCGCAGGGGAAAGGGACGCCTCCGAGCGCCCCATCCCGCCGCGGGTCGAGGAGGTGGGGCTGGAGCAAGCGCTGGCGGAAGAGAGGCTGGGCTGTTACCCGGGGTTCAGGAGGGACAGCGCAGGCCAATATGCGCCGCATGTAAATACCTTGGCAGGGGGTGTGGGCGCGGGGGAGAGAAGCATCGAATTTCAAAAAAAAGACCAAACCCCCACAGCCCAAGCGGGCGGGCGCGCGCGATGGGCGCCCTTTGGCTGCGGCAGCGAGTGGAGGATGCTGGGAAGGAGGTAAAATGGCCACCGGCGGCGCGGAGGAAGAGAGGAAGCGGGGGCAGCCGCAGCTCCTGCCCTCGGCGCGGCCACCGGCCCGGGGCGAGGAGGTTCAAGGAGGACGCGAGAAAATGGGCTGGGCCCAGGTGGTGAAAAATCTAGCCGAAAAGAAGGGCGAGTTCCGAGAGCAGCGGCCGCCACGGCGGGAGGAGGAAAGCGGCGGCGGCGGCGTGGGCGGCGGGCTCGGCACTCCAGCGGGCCTGGCTGTGCCGGACCTCGGCGACTTCCCCCCGGCCGGCCGCGGAGACCCAAAAGCCCGCCGGAGAGACCCGGCCGGCGAGGCGGCGGACCCCCGCAGGAAGAAGGGCGCTGTCGAGGCGGGCAGAAGGAAGAAGGCCGAGGCGGCGGCGGCCATGGCGGCCCCATTCGGGCCCGGCGAGGCCGAGGACGCGGCTGAGCGGTCCCTCCAGGACGAGCAGGCGGCGGCAGCGGGCCAGGGCAAGGGTCGCTTCCTGGTCCGCATTTGTTTCCAGGGAGACGAGAGCGCCTGCCCGACCCGGGACTTCGTGGTGGGCGCGCTTATCCTGCGCTCCATCGGCATGGACCCCAGCGACATCTACGCTGTCATCCAGATCCCGGGCAGCCGCGAGTTCGACGTGAGCTTCCGCTCGGCGGAGAAGTTGGCCCTGTTCCTGCGCGTCTACGAGGAGAAGCGAGAGCAGGAGGACTGCTGGGAGAACTTTGTGGTCCTGGGGCGGAGCAAGTCGAGCTTGAAGACGCTCTTCATCCTCTTCCGGAACGAAACGGTGGACGTGGAGGACATTGTGACCTGGCTCAAGCGCCACTGCGACGTGCTGGCCGTGCCCGTGAAAGTGACCGACAGGTTTGGGATCTGGACCGGGGAGTACAAGTGCGAGATCGAGCTGCGCCAGGGGGAGGGTGGAGTCAGGCATCTGCCGGGGGCCTTTTTCCTGGGGGCCGAGAGGGGCTACAGCTGGTACAAGGGGCAGCCCAAGACGTGCTTTAAATGTGGTTCCCGGACCCACATGAGCGGCAGCTGCACGCAGGACAGGTGCTTCAGGTGCGGGGAAGAGGGGCACCTGAGCCCTTACTGCCGGAAGGGCATCGTGTGCAACCTCTGTGGCAAGCGAGGACACGCGTTTGCCCAATGTCCCAAAGCAGTTCACAATTCCGTGGCAGCTCAGCTAACCGGCGTGGCCGGGCACTGAACACCCTCCTGCCTGCCAGGGTGAACACACAGTCAGCTTACCCCTCTTAAGTGCCAAAACTTTTTTTTAAACCGTTTTTTATCGTTTTTGAAGGAGATCTTTTTTAAACCTACAAGAGACATCCCTCTATGCCTTCTTAAATCGCGTTTACTCCATTTCAGCCTGATCTGACTACCGTGAACTGTAGCGTGCAGATGTGTCGCCCCTCCCTTTTTCTTAAAATTTTATTTTCGTTTTTGTATTAAGTTTTTTTTTTGTTTTTTGTACTTTTTACTGCCCCCTCCTCATACCTTGTTTTCTCCCTGGATTTTCATCCTTCGGGCTGCCTTTCTCATCTTTATGCCTCGGCACTAGGTACGGGGCCGAACACGTGGTAGGCACTCCATCAGTGTTTGTTGAAGTGAGAACATTGTTGACTGGCTTCTGTCAGAGTGTCTACCTCCTGCAGCTCTTCCCCTCCCCTTTTAATTTGCTGCTTCTAATCTATGTGGTCTGAGAATTTGTGAAACCAGTGTTGTTAGAAGTGTATATAATCTGAATCAATAAGCTCTGAATGGTGGCCAAGGGCCTCTCTTGTGGCATAAAGATGCATGGACTTTGCGACAGCTCTTCTGGTGGCTCAGAAGCCATTTTTCGTAGAATCATGGAATCTAGAGTACTCCTGCTGGAAAGGACCTGAGAATTGGTTTAGACTAATCCCTTGGTTTTCCAGCAGGTGAAACAGGCCCAGAGAGGTTAAATGACTGGGTCAGAATTCACATCGCTGTCTGGTGCCAGAGCTAGCCTATAGTAGAGTTCCCTGACCCCAAGCCCGGTGCTCCGTCCACTACCTCTCACACTTCACAACAAATTTCCTCCACACTTGAGGGCCCAGAAAGTCTGATCTTTCCGGAATGATGAGCCCAGGGGAATGCTGAGAGATCATCTGGGGAGGGGACAGAAAGAGAAGGTTTAGCAGGGGCTTCTCAGTTCTTGGGAGATAGGAAGGGACCAAGGAACAAACTCCAGAGTGCATTTGTTGCTCCCTGGGGTGCTACACGTGGATTAATGTCTGCCAGATTCTTAGGAGGCCTTACCCTTCCCCATTCATTGCCACCAGTAAGACATGGGGGTGCCCCTGAGTAAAGAAACCTACCAAAGGTTTACATTTGCACCTTACCCTCAATAGCTAGGAACCCTAGAGAAGCAGCTAGCCGAACTCATCTACAACCTCCTGACTCTTGGGAGAAGGATTGTTTTAACCCAGAATTATGAGTAAGCTGTTAACTCTGAAATGTACCTGGGAAACAGGCCTAAGCGAGAGGTCATGGGTCAACTTAAGTTACCAAGTTAAAGTAGAAAAGACACTACACTGCTTTTTTTAGTTTTTGTCTTTCCTTTGCTATATGTTTTTTTGCTATTTCCTTGTGGTTTAGAATGTAAAATTGAGTGTTTTGTTCTGAATAAATATTTATCTTTTGTATTGCTAACACTGGTGCACTATTTCCTTTCAAAGTTAGATGCACAGTTACCCTGACTGTAGTTCAGTCCCTACTTGCCTACACACCATTTGTTTGCTCTGCAAATTTCCCACCCCTGCAGGCAACACTTAGCACCTGCCGGGTTGTTGCCAGGCCCTCTAGAGCTGTCACCTAAACTCAACTCGTCGCGATCACTTAGCACACCGTTAAAACTCAGGTTTTTAAGCCCTCATCCACCTCCAAGGAATCAGAATCACTAGAGTGAGTGAAATATTTTTAAGTAGTTATCTCCAAGCT
This sequence comes from Avahi laniger, assembly GCA_963575035.1. Lineage (NCBI taxonomy): Eukaryota > Metazoa > Chordata > Mammalia > Primates > Indriidae > Avahi > Avahi laniger. Next base: position 46,983 of record CAUYSK010073030.1, read on the forward strand.
GATGGGCAGCCAGGTTTGAGAACACTTCTGAATGGTATAAAACGGGCCAGCCAGACTCTGCCCTCAGGGAGATTACAAACCGTGGGAAGGAGGAAGGAGGATGCTTCCCCTTACAGTTATTGCAGGTGCCATTGAGTGGGATGCAAAGTATTCTTGGGTTTTAGAAAAACGTTCTCTTACCCTACAAGGAAGGAAGACAGAAAGGGGGTGGGGGGAAGGGAAAAGAAGGTCCAGGAAACTTCCCAGATAGCTGAGTCACTCCTCCAAGCTAGCCCCTGGAGATTGGGCCTGCAGGCAGGATACAGTCAAGGTCTCTGGGTCCAGTGCCCTGTAGACCCTAGATACAATCCTCTGAAGGACTTTCCACAAAATGTTAAGATGATCTGATCCTAAGAGTTAAAAAAGTTCTCAACATATTGACACTCTGACGCAGTGATGTGTGAGGATATTTCTAGAGCTGATATGGAGTTGGGGCCTGGTGAGTTCTTGCCAGTTCAGCCCCTCTCCTTCCTGTCTTCCAAAGCAACCAGACCCTCCCATCCCTCTTTCCCTTCTCTGCCAGCGATTTCCCTCCCTCTCACAGGGCTGGAGGCCAGAGGCCGGGAGAAAGCCTGTATTCACCACACTCCCCACCCCCTTCCTCAAAGCAGGCACTGTGCCAAGGAGCCTCGGTGGAAAGAACCTTCCCTCTCCTTGCTCCTCCCCCCACTCTCCGGGAGGGAGCAGAGGAAGAAACTGTTTCCCTGCCCATCCCCCACAGGATCCGCTCCTGGGCCTCCCGCCTGGCGTTCCAGGGACAGCCTTGGGCTAGAACGCAACAAACTTCCCCCAGCTTCCTTTCCCCATCAGGCAGCCCCCAATTTACAGTTCTTCACTGTTTATGAGCTCCTGCAAAGTGTGCACAGATCCCCAGACTGAGGCTGGCTGACTAGAGTACATTGATTCATTCAGCTTCAACCAATACTGAGGGCTGGTAGAGCCAGACCCCCGAGCAAGGCAGGCTGCATACCCCGCCTTGAACAAGACAGTGCACTTGCAGCAGGAGATAACAAGTAACATGCAGTCATACAAAGCTGTGGTCCTCGGCCCGCTCGGGACAGGGCTGCAGAGCTCCACCCCCCTTCCTGTCCCACCTCCCCACCTTTCCATTGCCTTCCATGAAACTTAGAAAGCGGGTGTTCGCAGCAGGAGGTGAGCAGCCCTTCATTTGTTTTTATAGCTGCTCCCCTACCCCCCGCACCCCCTCCCCGCCAAAAAGGTTGGAGACCACTGACAAAGCATTTTAAAATATTTCGTCTCAAAAAAAAAAAACCCAACCAGTATAAAATTGTCTGAGGTAAAGTTTTCCCTAGAAGAGACGGTATCTTGACTGAAACCTGCAAGATGAGTAAGAACCAGGCAAAGAGGGAAGAGATACCGGAGCAGCGGAAACAGCCTGTGCAGAGACCTGGAGGACGGAGAACACGCAGCGTGTTGAGGCTGGCTGAGAGTCACAGGAAGATGTGCTTGGGGAAAAGTCCAAGAACAGGTGACACGGAGCTTGTCGGCCATATTTAAGAAGGTTGGGGCCAGGCGCGGTGGCTCACGCCTGTGATCCTAGCACTCTGGGAGGCCGAGGCCGGAGGATCCCTTGAGGTCAGGAGTTCGAGACCAGCCTGAGCAAGAGCGAGACCCCGTCTCTACCAAAAATAGAAATTAATTGGACAGTTAAAAATACATAGAAAAAATTAGCCGGGCATGGTGGTGCATGCCTGTAGTCCCAGCTACTCGGGAGGCTGAGGCAGTAGGATTGCTTGAGCCCAGGAGTTTGAGGTTGCT
>CAUYSK010073031.1:0-13813 GCA_963575035.1 Avahi laniger
TTACTTGTGTTGCCCTTGACCCCCTTCCCCCGCTCCGTCCAAGTTTCAAATATGTCCATCCTATTGCGTGGTGCGCATTGCACTCTTTGTGTATTCATACACCCGTCCCTTACACCCTACACACCCCAACCCCACCCCAAAAACCAAAATATTTTATTATTAATTATTCACATAATTGTTTATCAGTAAATATTCATTAAAAAAAAAAAATGAAGTTTTTATTATTTTATTAACTATAAATTTTAATATAAAATAAAAAAATATTTGTTTTTTTGGGCTGGGGGGGGGGGTTGTTGGTAGGAAGGGACGGGTGTATGCATACACAAAGAGTGCAATGCGCACCACGCAATAGGATGGACATATTTGAAACTTGGACTGAGCGGGGGAAGGGGGTCAAGGGCAACACAAGTAACCTAAACATCTGTACCCCCATATTATGCTGAAATAAAAAAAAAGCATATTTACTTTTAAGTAGGGATGTAAACAGGATTTTTATGAAAAATATTTTGATGAATACTCCTATATTCTGTGAGTCTGTGAAAACCTAAATACATTTCTCCCCTATTACTAACCCTGCAGGATTGGCTGAACAAACCTCATCTCATCTATTTGAAATGAATCCAGTTTAATTTTGCTTGATGAAAAATCTGTTTCCATAGTTTTAAAACAAGCAATCACCCGAAGGTACATTGCCATTGTAGCTTAAGTGGCTCCGTCTTATCACTGAGGAAAACACACTTTGATTGAGAAAACAGTCCAGCGTGGCTTTTGAAAAATGAAAAGACCCTTTCTGGTACACAATTTAGTAAGGCAGTTGATGAAAGCAGGCAGATACGGCCACTGCGAACAAGATTTAAAGGAAGATGCTGCATCCAACCTGTATTAGCATTACTAAAAACTCTCATATTTAAACTCCCTTGACATGCAGCAATTCTAACAAAGAAACCCTTTACATTTTACACATATCAGTAATCTCTTTGTATTTAGAGAACAATTTAAAAATCAATTATGAGATAAGGAAAAATTGCAACAAATTATTCTGTTACTCAAAAATAAATAATTTGTTTTCTTCTCTAAAGGTTTTTGCCCAGTACATACAGGTGTTGTTACTTGTAATCATATATATATATATATATATCTCATTACATAAGAGAATTTAAAAAACTATTAGCCTAACTTTAAAATAATGTAGCCACAATTGAATATTTGTACCATATTGTTCCGAATTGTTTAATTGCTGTTATTGGTTTATTAAAAATTTAAAGATTAAAAATATCGATTTTTAAATGAACCTTTTATTTAAGTCAATATCTCCTCAAATGAACCAAGTAATCACTAATTGATTAGATCATTTACTTCTATAATCCACTGATGTCTTTGAATATATAATGGCTTATAATAAAACAGACTCTTCATTGGCAATTAATGAGCAGCACACTGTTTTCCTTTTGTATTAATATTATAAAATTCATAAATTTTTATTTCTGTACTTATAAATATTTACCTTTTAAATAAAACATCTATTTTTTATATTTTTAAAAATATTAAAAATATATAGCAGTTACTAATTGATGAAATACATAAAAACAATACTGACAATTTTGTCCTTATTTTGGACACATCTGGTTTTCATAGGCACTTTGGCAATTATAATTTCATTAATGATAAAACAAGACTACTAAGAAAAATATATGATGATTTCAGATTATATTTATAAAAATATTCCTAAATCTGAATGGCCTAGATTGTCCCCTCATAAATTATTTTATGTAAATGAAATAGTCTATCAATTCTTTCGTGTTTCATTTTTCTTATATCAGATTCACTCTAATAACTTATTTATCATTAAATGAACCATGAATCTACAACAACAAATTAATGAAATATTAGGAAAATGTTAAATGGAGACACTGGGCAAGAATAAATGTATCTAAAGTCACAAGTCTTTACATAAGGTCCTAAGTGTTACATTATTGACAATCTTGTAAATTCAAACAAGATAGAGAAATCAACAAAATGATCACACTAAGGAAACATTCCTACTAAAGTATATTCCATGAGGGTAGGAGTTTCTGTTTGTTTTGCCAATATATCCCCATGGCTAAAACAGTGTCTGGCAGATATAGAGAGTGATCAAAATGCACATATTGATGAACCACTTATGAGACACCCCATTTTACTTTGTAGTCAAACGCAAATAGGAAAAAAAAGGAACAAGAGAAAAAAGAGAATTAGTATGGATAGAAGTACAAAATATGCAATACTACATTTAGGAATTTAGAGAATTTATAATTTTTTAATCATCTCTTCTTCCAGGACATTTTATCTTTATTCTGTTCCTCTCACCCATTTTTATTCAAAGTAAAAATCAGAATCTATTTTCTTCTTTTTCTGGGAAATATATGTTAATTAGCAGACAGGGTGCTGACAGAAACAGAATTTGCCTTTTGTTACTTTCCTTCCAAGTCTGATACTGGTCTGTTTTAAATATTTGAAGTAAAAGAAATTTAAAAAATAATTGTTGTCAGTCTTGCTTCTTTAGAAGGCAGTTTTCTAGAAAATAAGGTTTTGTATTTCGAAAAGCTTTATATGGCACCTACTGAAGACACTCATTGACTATTAAAAATAAAACAAAATGAAACAATCAATTTGGATCAAGGAAAATACATAATTCCGAAAGAATTAACAAGTGAATACGTGCAAAGGCTATAAATGTCAACAGTGCTAATAGCATTTAATGGCATTTCAACAGCAGCTAACAGCATTTCATAGCAGATATTTTTCCTGTGTTCTTCACTGATGTAACACCAATACCTAAACCAGTGCCTGATACATAGTAGGCAATCAATAAGGATATTTTGATTGCATTAATATACTTCCAAGATGTATGAATATCACACTTAAAAATTCTATTTTCAAAAATTTTAGACACAAGATCGAACAATAAGCTCATTAAACTTAATTCTAAGTATGGGCAGTTAGTCACATAAACAAAATACCTTAGCCCAAGACAATTTTTACATATTTTTGGGTCTTTGTATTCAGATAAACTAATGGAGTGTTTTTCTTGTAAATAGTAAAAGAGTAGACCTATTATTCACCATGAAAGCCACATGCCTACAAATTCAACATTTTAAGACTTAAAAATACAATAGAGTAGTAGTATAATCTCTTTTTTTAAGATCGATTTCTTTCATTTTGATGAAATGTTGAGCTCAAACAAGGTCTTTCAAATATTCCATTAATTTACTTGTTCATTTAACTGAAAAAGTGAAAAACCTATGTAATTAGCAGACAGTCCCCTCAACCTGATCTAGATCAAGGTCATTGAATCAAGCCTATCATCTAGCAACAAACAAACCAAAACAAAGCCTTTTATGAAAATCCACAAATCTCTAATCCACAGCATATACACATTTCATATTCAAACTGAATGCATTATGTTAAACAAGTCTCAAAGGAAGCCGTAGCGCCTGAGATTAAGAGAAAAATAAACCCTATTTTAGAAATGATACATATGTAGAAAAGCCCACTTTCATAATCATAGGTCCAAAATGAAGAAATGAAATCCGCATGCTCACCTGGCTAATGGGTTCTTTCGTGGGAGGCTTTCCTCTTCTGGCCGTGCTAGTAGCCAGGGTTGTGGTGGTCTCCATAATTGATGTGGACATCTCTGACTGCATGGCAGTGGCTGTCGACTCAGTTGTCATAGAGGAAGGCACTTCACCAACCAGTCTCACATTTCCCACTATGGCGATGTTGGCATCATTTTCGGCTGCCATATTCAGAACTTTCAAGCCATTGTAGTAAAGCCCAGAGAGCTGGCCCTGGAAAGGCTGGCCCTGCTCTTTCCCGCCAATTATTATGGTTGCTTGGCTATTGAAGATTGTGAGCTGACGCCCTGTAAAAATAATATTACATACATGCAAAAATGTTGATTGTGAACTCTACATCTACAAAGGATGATACAACAGATCTTTCATGGGGTGGATAATGAGAGCAATAAACTATAAGAGAGGCATTTGACTCATAATTCATTGCTTATAAATGAGGTGTCCATGAAATGCATAATTGTTGGCAAATACTAGTAAACTCTTAACTTATTGTAAATGTAGTGCTTTTGCTAAAAGACCAATCAAAGATATATATTACAAGTAAATTTTTAGTGGATCCCCTTTCCCTTTTACCTCAAGATCTTATATGGTTGGTCTCTTAAGTCTAAATTGTTAAATTAAAGAAATGTGAGATAACTAACATTTCAAGTATTTGTCCTTCTGAAATTACCACTGAAAGAAACTAGTACATAGCAGCTGAAATCTAATTTTAAATTTTATGATAAAAATTTCATAATTCACATAATGTCCACATGTATCTATATGCTATTCTTTAGTAATATTTATTTTTTGAATACAATAGTCCATTGTTATTTGAATTATTCTATTTTTCCGGCAATCACACTGAAAAGAAATGCATGGTTTTCACTGAGCATCTCAGAGACAAAAAAATTCCAAAAATATGTTTCTGATTGGCTTTCAGCAAGTCTATCGAAACAAAACAAAACCAAAAAAAAAAAAAAATAGCTTCAGATGTAAAAAGCGGCTTCAGGAATGGTACACAAACCAATGGAGAAATTATGGCACATTTCCATCAAACAGCAATCCTTAGCAACAGTACCATTATTATCAAATTGAGTATCCAGTTTTAGCAGATTGCTCTCTGCTCATAAAAAGCATGCACACAACTTTAAGTTCAGTTTTAATTAGGGCTTGTTCCCAAATGCTCTTAGAAGGTTGCAAACGTTAAAGGGACTTCATTTTGACTGGCAATTCATATTGCCCGCTATTTAAGATTCCTAGAGTTTAAACAAAGAGTTTTTTTTTTTTTCAGGACCATGATAAAGATAGCAGAACTACATATATTTTAGTTAATAATTTAGAGGCTGGAACATGTAATATAATCTATGAATGATTTATCATTTTGGGTTAATGCTTGCTGTGAGTACCTTCATAGATTGAGTTAGTGGATTATATTTAACAGTCCCTTTAACCTTAAGTTAACTGGGTAAGATTATTAAACAGCTGGTACGTCTAAAAATGTATAGAAATTATTATACAAGGTATGCAAATATTACTATCTACATTTTACTGTTTTAAATTTGTTTTTAATTTAGTTTTACGGAAAATTTATTTTTTATGTTTATTAGTGTTACAATGAAGTACTACTTGGTTATGTTCAAATTATTTTTTTATTTGAAGTTTTAATCAATGTTTTTTACCTTTGTCGAGTAGCCATTCATCAACTACTCGACCAAGTCGATATGGAATTCGCTGTCTAGCAATCGCCAGGCGCTCGTTATCATTGTTTCCTTTAAAGTTTAAAGAGACATTTCATTGGTTAAAATCTGTAAGGTCAAAGGTTAAAAGTTAATACTTAAAGCTTGAGCTATACAGTTGCCACATGATTTTTTGAAATTTGGAATTTTAAAAAGTTCTACCTGGAACATTTCATGTTTCAGACTTATCATTCATTCATTTATTTTATTTTAGCAAACAAAATTATTCCTATGTTAATTGAAAATTAGAAATCTGCATTTGAGCTAGGTTATTAAACTTATGTTATAGACAGACCCGAACAACCAATTTAAACAGCATATAATAGCTTTACAAAAAATGACCATTGACCTCAGGGTTTTGTCTTTTTGATGTTTCTTATTAACTAGTTAAACATGTTCAGGTGAAACAGGTTTAAGTTTTCAAAATACATTCAACCTCTTATTCCAGATTAGTAATTTATGAACACCAGACTTAATAACATCTTTGGCACACTAAAGCATCTAAAATAGGCCTAGCATACTTTATTTCCTAGTCAGAAAATAGAAATTCTTATTCGCCTCATTTAAGAAAACCACAAAGTCCAAATAGTTCTTGTATATTCCACATAAATTGGTGTATCAATCACTTGGACATCACAAGAGAATACATCTCGCATTATGCAAATATGTTATTATAGGAAAAGGCTTTGACAAAAGTGACTTTATTTGAGTGTCCTTGAATTCCATTTAAATCTTAAAATGTTGAAGCATATAATATTTGAAAAAGAATTGTATGTATGTTTTTATATAGTCAAGTATCTCCTTTTTATTAAGTTATTCTTAAAAAGGCATGATAGCTGAAGGAACAAATACAAGCCACAAACAGTGGCTCCTATTCATGGATCTAAACTGAGAGCCTTGCTTCTGTGAATAAAAAATTATCTGCTAGAAACACTGTTTACATTGACCTTGAATAATGCTTGCAAATATATGAGTGTTTTCTTGATCCATAAAGCACTTACAGAGAATCTCGGCTGCCATCTTAGTGCTCAGATGTGTATGTTGCAAGAAGAGTTTTTCTATTTTATTTAAATTAAAGTGAAAACCTGGGCTAAGACATTTTGGCAATAACTCAGATGAGGACTTAGAGGTGAAAGAAACATTGAATGGTAGTACTACTTATGTAAAAAGACTGGAACATTTTGCTAGGGAAGATAATATACATTTTTTTATTTAGAATAATTTATAAATGCTGTCTTATGCTAGTCTTATAATACATTATACTTACCACAGTAAATCCACCATAATATTGGCCATATACTTTGGGAGAAATAAAAAGAACTATCTCTAGACCTTGTCAATTTATCAATGCATGTCTATATGAGTGAAAATAGTTCACACATTAATATTTAATTTAAAATGTGAAAATCAAAATAAAAAATATAAAGTTTAATAAAAGCATTTATGTGTATTTCTCTGTATATGTAATCATTAAAATACTATAAAATAATATTTTATAATGTGGGAATATAATTTTAGTAAACTGATAATTTTATTAAAAGGATACAAATTATATAAAATTCCAACCCTATTTTCATTTTTTAAGAGTGTACACAATTTGTGTTCTCTTTTGTGTGTTTTCATATATGGATATTTGAAAAACTATGCTAAATTTTACTATTGGTTACCTTAGGGCAGTGTGATTATTGATGAATTATATGTTTTTGGTTTATCCGTGATTTATATAATAAACATGTTTTACATGCATAATTTGAAAAGCAAACATAAAATATTTTCCCAGAACACACATCCTTTGCTCTAGGGACTTCTTTGTCATCCAACAGTCATCCCAGTTCACACTGGTATAGCTTGTTTTCATGCTAGAGTGACCCACATTCTCTCAGACATTATCTAAATCTAGGTTGAAAATCCCTCTTGCCCAATTAATACTACAGTGTATTAACAGATCTCTGTTCATCCTCTCTGCAATCAATCCCACCCATTTTCCTTATGTCAGCCAATATCTAATTGTACCACTTGTCTAGTATATTCCCTCCCATTGCCTTTAGGATAAAATCTCAAACCCTTAATAAGGTCCATGATCTGTTCCCTTCCTAGCTCCCCAATCCCCTTTAAAGGCCATCTTTGCCTTGCTCTCCAATTTTTGGCCTTATGAGTCCTCTTTCAATTCTAAATCTCTTCTTTCTCCTCTCTGGGCTTTTGCACTTGTCGTTTCCTTTATTTGAAATACTCTCTCTTGCTCCTACCTCACCTCCATCTTTCTTTAGCCAGTCATCACTCATTAATGAAATCGTCTTGGCAGGAGCCTCCTCAGGAGCTGTTCGTGTTGTTCAAGTTACATTAGGACATTTGACTATATGCTTTTGTAGCTCCTCAGATCTGCCCTTTAGAAACAAGCATTGACCTTGTAATTACATATTCAATAAATAGTTTTCCTTTAAACTCTGAATTTCCATGAGGTCAAGTACTATGTGTAGTGTTCATCGTTTCTTCAGTGCTTGCTTGCACAATACCTATCACATCACCTCCTGTGAAATCTCTGTACAATGAAGTAGTGAAAAAAATTTTGGTTTTAGTTCTTACAGTTTCTGTGCCACCATTAACTCATCCCCGCAGTCTAACAGCATTCAAATGAAAAGCAAATACTCATATACAGAGAATAGACCACTTATAGCTAATCTTCCCTTCCTTTTCAAATGAAATTCTACATATTTCAATTATAATTTTATGTCTTTAATAGATTGTCACTGATCTCAACACCCATATAATCGATCAGTTCATCATTTGTTTAATAACTTCCCCACACCACAAAATAGGTAATCATAGTTATTATTAGTAGGGAAAAGTTGGGGGGGGGGGAAGTCCTAAATAGGTTAGGTAGAGAAAAATGAAAGTTTTATATATTCCTTTTGAATGACTTTGAAGAAGAACACATAAAACACATACACATATACATACGTATGATTTGTCTCCATACCTTTGGCATTATTAGCTTAATGAATTTGATTGGTATGATATGATTTAAGTCAACAATAGCTTTTGAAGATCCTTGATGAGACTTAGCTAAAAGAACACAAACATTGCATTCCCAGTGATTAACAGAGAGGTCATCTAACAACAACTATAAGGAGATTCAGAAAGTAGAGTAGGCAGCAGAGACAAGTGTGAAAATACGTGATAATTTATAACAAAGGGAGATACACAAAGAGGCTCATACATCCCATTATCCCTGAATGTCAGATGCCTGCTATTTTAAAGAGCATTTTTTTTTTAACTGAAAGACTTGATTTTGAAGTCAAAGGATAGACTTTATTTGTAGGGGTAATGGATGGGAAAAGAGATTGTGCTTACTTCAATTCAATATATGTCTACTTTATTCTCTAAATTCTTTGTTCTTCCAATAGAATAAAAAAACACTAATGACTTTTCTGTGACAAAATTATGGACAAATACATTGTTAATCAAATGAAGACACATCTAAATAGTGACAATGTCTTTTTAATAGATGATTCCCAAAACCCTTGTACTATGGGGTATAAAATAGTTTGAATTGTTTAGGTACACCAGGACTAGGCCTATATTTTACCTCTACCTCATGATTTTCTTTAAGAGTTGCATATTAACAGTGACAATTGAGGTATATTATTTTCAGTAATTTCTCAAGATGCATTTTATTTCTTTACAAATTCATGATGGTATTTACTTGTAAAATATCATCCAGGAGGTTTGTATGGTTTTCTTGACTATATTTAATCTTGTCCATAATTCTAGACCTTACCTAAAATATAAAGGACATAAAACAACCCATTGACTTGAAAGGCCAAAGACAAATATAATTTCCAATGACCTTTTCCTTTCTATGGAAATGTTCAGGATCTAATACCAAACACACCGGGATATAGAAATATCATATAGAGCTTCAGTGAATGGTCAATGGAAGCAGGCTTAAACTTAATAGGTGAGATTCAAAATAAGGTGAATGTAACTGAAAATTCAAATCAAAACAAAGGTAAATCTCTTGGAGAAGACTTTCATCTTCAAGTATTCTAAATCAGAGGTGAGGATAAAGCAATAATGACCTGCTTCCAAAAGATCTATTCGTTTTGGGTTATAAAAAGTGTCTGAGAAGAATTTCAACTTTTTTTTTAAAAGCACAAAATTCAATTATAGCAATCTGTTGAGTACAGAGGTTAGATTTATGAAAACAGAGCTTCTTAGTGAATACTTAAAAGATAATTTAGTCTCATACTTCCTTTCCTCTAATAAAAGAAAGATGGGATTTTCCTTTTCTTTTCCCTCCAGTTAATTTTGTGTGGGTTCAATCTGTTGATACATTTACTGAAAATCTCACCAACAACATATATGTCTCTATCAAAGTCATTTTCAAGCAATGAAACTGCATGTAAAATTTGGTTTTATTTTCCTTTAAATTGCTAAATGATTAAGCATTTTGACAGGAGGAAGCCCCCTCTGCCCACCTGTAGTAATGCTGCCATAATCGATTGTTAGGTGCAAGCTCTACCTGGAGTGGCCACTTTGGTATAAGGTATTAAATGTAAGGGATACTTCAAACAAGGCTCTAGGGGTGAAGAATGAAAAGGAAAATCTGATCATTTACACTTGGAATGTAACTTCCTCTATTTTGATTAAATTCCAGATAATTTCATTTTCCCACCCATAGAGACTACATATTTGTATTCCTCCAAAATTCACATGTCAAAATCTAATTCCTAATGGTGTCTGGAGGTGGAGCCTTTAGGAAGTGATTAGGTCATGTGGGGAGCGCCTTCATAAATGGGATTAGTGCCCTTATAAGAGAAGCACCAGAGGATTCCCTTGTTTCCTTCTGTTGTGGGAGGACACAGTGAGAAGACGGCCATTTGTGAACCAGGAAGGAAGCCCTCAATAGACACTGAATCTGCTCAATCTCCTCAATTGTGAGAAATAAATTTTTGTTGTTCATAAGCTACCCAGTCTATAGTATTTTGTTATAATAGCCCAAATGGAATAAGACACCATCTAACTAACAACATTTGGTCACACATTAGTATATTAATTCTATGTAAACCAGTAAATTTCCAGGAAATGAGAGTAATTTCAAAAAATCAAGGTAAACAGCAAGGAGCAATAAAGCTCAAATCCTTGAATTGTAGTTAAATTTCATGGTGTGACTCAAAGAACAATGGGAAATAAAATTTTAATCATAACTTTATAGCTATTGGTCAGTGGAAACAAGCTACATGAACAACACTGATGTATAGTTTTCCTCCTCCCATCGTCAATCCTCAACCCTCTTGCATAATTTCTCCTCAGAAATAAAAATGTCAGTGTTTGACATGACACATTAATATATTTGGAGGAAAAATAAAGAAAAGTAGGCTACAAACCAAGCATTTGTCTAGAATAATATGAAAGGAAAACTACAACAACAAAAAAAATACTTGCTTCTTTTGAAGGTTTCTTATTTCCTAAGTTTTTAATATTGGGAAAGAAAACAAAAAAGGGTTCTGAAAGCTATATATACTTCAAGAGAAGATTAGGAGTCTGTTTTTAGACCTTTGATTTTAACCAAGAATATGACATTTGGATATGCCTAAGCCCAGAAGGCAAAGTAAAAGTTTATCATAGTTTTGTAAAATTACTCTCATTTTAAAAGCAGCATTATCACATAATTTTAAACTAAATGTTGTATGCATTGTGCCATACAGAGCATGCAAATATAATAATACTTAACATAGCTGGTAATGTTCCAAATAAATGAATTTTGAACATAATTGAGATTTTTTGAAAAAATATAGCTGTTCTAATGAAAATATTTGTATCATGTATTTCTTTATTTCCTATATCATTAATATATGAACATAACATATATATCTATATATTTGGCTCCTGCCTACATCTTCATTTTTTTCTTGAACAATTTATTTCTAACTCTTTAAACTCTAGTCACTTTATAGCTTTTTCAATTCTTGTTGCTAAGCCAATCCACTGTAAACATGCCATTCTCTTTTGCCTTGCAAATTTCCTGCATCCCTGTGTACTGCTCAACATCCCTGCACACCCCCAACACACACACACACACACACACACACACACACACAAACGTCTTAGACTGGCTAACTTATTTCTCCTATTGGCTTATGTGTTTGTTCAAACTATTCTCTGTGTCCCTTGCCTCTCCACCTAATTATTCCATTTAATGGCTCCTTCTCCCATTATGTATTCTTACAACACTTAGCAGCAACATCTACAATCATGATCAAATGAGCTCATGTAATACATTCTAGACAATAGTTCCTTAAGAGCAGGGCCCACGTCTATTTTGTTCACTGCTATATACCTTGTGTATAACACACATTGCTGGACCCATGGTCACTGCTTCATAAGTAATTTCTAAGTGAAGCTGAACTCATTGGGGTATTTGTTGCGTGTTAAAATAGTATTTGTTCTTCAAGATTCATAAAGCAGTGAGGTTGTTAGTGTCCCTTTATTATGTGTATATGTCTACATGTATAAAATGACAGTAATCCTGCTCCTCTTTCAATTACGATTTTGCCATTGGAGTATAAAATAGGACAAAGAGTCTCTTAAATAAAATATTTTATGCTTAAATACAAACCAGTGATTTATAGCTTCAAGTGGACTATACTATGGTACATACACATTAATAGAGAAATTAACACTACTTGGGATCTTTTTGTTTCTAATTGCATAGAGAGCTGACAGTTGATTTGGTCAGGGGAAAGTTCTGCAAGTACTTCAATTTTCTAATGAACCTTGTACAAAAGACAGTCTTGAACTCAATGCATCTTCAGAAATATGTATCACTTTGAAAACAATCTTTTTCTAGACTAATTTTAGTGGTGATTTCTTTAAAATGAATTTAAATATAAACTCTCCAAGAACCACTTGCTTCTAATAAATATATCAAGAGCCTGCAAATAACAACTTTCCAGTTTAACTGAGGCAAAAAATGATACAAAATTGAAACAAAAATAGGTAGTAGAAGTTTTGGATGTCTAGTCTTTACAAATGAGGGCAGGGGCCTTCTGGAGTGTGTCCAATTCATTGCTGATATACAGCAGTAAGGAACTTCAATTGTCTTATCAACTTTTTACGACCCCATTGACTGATTAACACACACTATCAGAATCTAAAGGTGCTTTTTTTCTGACAACAGGATTAAATTAGCCAGTCAGAATCCATCTAAGTTTACTGCATTAGAAAATAAAATTTTTCACTGTGAACATGGTCTGTAGGTAAAGGAATTAGAGAAAACACAGGACCACCAGAAAATAGGAAAATCATGCATTGAGTGGCTTTATGTTTTGTGAATTGTGCTACTTGCTTGTATAGGTTATTTCATTTCAATCTGATATTGATCCCAGATCACAAATACTTTTTATTTTACAGATGGACAAACTGAGGCTCAAAAAGATGATGTAACTAGTGCTGCATCATGCATAATAGAAAAAGGAACCCTTCCAAATTAGATATATCTGACTCCAAAGGTATTCCATGGAATAGTTATTAAAGTAATGTCTTATAATGTAAACCCGAGTCATAAAGGCCCAGCATCTTCCCTTTAATCCTTATAGCACTCGCTTGTATAATGGAAAATGTCATGGTCCTGTCTCTGAAAGTTTTGCCTTATACAGTTTGGGATGAGAATACCTTCCTGGGGACATGAAATCAGTAACCTTCTCCAAATCCCTGAGGATTTTTCTGGAGGATATTTTCATCATCTCCATTTTACAGGTTAAGATAGTGAAGCAGAGGTAAGTAATATGATCAAAGACCTATTACAATTGAGATCCCAGTGAAGAAAAGTAATTTAATTTTTTCCTTTTATAATGATGCTCTGTTGTGCATAGCCACTTGAGACATAAAATGCTGCAGGAATTTCTTTTCTCTATCCCTAGCCTATAAGAAAAGCCCCAAGCATAACAATACATCAAGTTTACTACTTTTTTGATTCTGACCCTCTCCAGAAACAAGTCGGAAATGGAAAAAGCGTCCTAGTTGTGAGTTAAAAGACCACTGTACTTCACTGGCTTGTGAGAGGAGGGATAGAACTCTGTAGCATGCTATGGTGAATTTTGCTTAGACTTCATGTTTCCTTTTTTCTTCTTGTCCATGTCTTATCTCTGGTTATCCCTTTTCATATCTCTAGGAACCAACCCAGTGTTCTCATGACACTTGTCAATGGCCCAAGGTGTGTATTTTTTATTTTTTATTTTTTTTTGAGACAGAGTCTCACTTTGTTGCCCTGGCTAGAGTGAGTACTGTGGCGTCAGCCTAACTCACAGCAACCTCAGACTCCTGGGCTCAAAGCCTTCTTGCCTCAGCCTCCCGAGTAGCTGGGACTACAGGCATGCGCCACCATGCCCGGCTAATTTTTTCTATATATTTTTAGCTGTCCAATTAATTTCTTTCTATTTTTGGTAGAGGCGGGGTCTCGCTCTTGCTCAGGCTGGTCTC
>CAUYSK010073033.1:0-23360 GCA_963575035.1 Avahi laniger
GTTCATTTATAAGTTGATTTTGAGGAAGAAGATTTATGTGAAGACCATCAAACGCAGTATTGCTTACAATAGCAAAAATGTGAAAACCTAAACAATCAACAGATGAATTGTTATATATTTTATAGTATTTCTACATGACGCCTATTGTTAGGTTTTAAAAAATCTCCAAAATAGTTAATGACTTAATTATCTAGTTAAATCCTTAGCAGGTTCTTATTCTCTAATTAAATGTAACTTTAGCCAGATATGAGTAAAATAAAAATAAATTTTACTTCTGCTTCCCATACTCAATTGGAAGGGAAAGGTCCCTCGTCTGGGGGAGAGTAAGGATACTGCTCTTCCCATGCCAGAGAGTATTGCATATGCTGACTGGCAAACTTGTGGTCTCTCTCTCTCTGCGTGTGTGTGTGTGTGTGTGTGTGTGTGTGTAGGAGCAGGGGAGAGCAGAGAACAATGAACAATGTCTTTAGGTATGTCCCTGCAGCTGCGTATGTGTCCCCAAGGTGAACTGGGGAGTCCAATCAGAGAAGGAACTGCAATTTGGTTGTTTGCTTCTGACATGTGTGACGGCAAAGCCTGGCACGGAGTCTTCTGTGTCTTCTTATTCCTTGGCTATCTGAGTATAGTCAAGGCTACTACTGATTAGTGAATGGGTGGAAATCAATCACATTCTTATAAACAAAATGTAGCACTTGGCCTAAATTCACACCAGTGCAATATAACAAAACCCTCTCACCTTATTAAATATAGTGCCTAGGGGGTTCAAGTAATTTAGCAAAAAATCTGGTGTCCAAAGGGAAGGAGAGCCCCCCTGTTTGGAATGAAGACAAAGGCATCAGATTATCTTCTCTCCCACTAACGTGAATGGCTACCTCAGTGAAGGAGAATTCTGTCATGCACCTCCACAATTCCTTCATAAAACTTTATTCACTGGGACTCCAGGATCAAACCTATGAGCTCCATGGAAACTGTAGAATAAGGGAGGAAAACAGAACTAATAATAATAATGAACATGAGTATAATTATATTTCAGATGTCACATATACAACACCTGAACTTAACAACAACCATGCAACATACCCATTTTATAGAAGGGAAAACCAAAGTTCGAAGAGGTGTTTGAATACATGTTTCTCTGATTCACACTTCCTCTTTTGCTATTTTACCTTAGCTTCACACCTATGTCATTCTTTTCCAAATATGAATGCCAAAATGCTATCCAGAAGATATAATACTTTCAGTGTACTTACAGAAAAAAGCTTGGAGCTTAGAATTCTTTATCCAGCAAAACTGTCTTTCAAGAAAAATGAACATAAGAAACCAAAATACAGAACTTTTATTAATAAACAAAAGCCAAGAAAGTTTATCATGAAAAGATCCACACCAAAGGATGTTCTGAAGCAGCCTTTCTCAATGTTCCCTAAGAGAATTAAACCCTGCAGAAAGTGTTTTCAGTAATCAGTTTCTTATTGCATCATTTGGATGTATGTTAGAGAAGGTAACTCATTACATGCGATGGCTGCTTTAGGGCATTAGAGCTTCATGCTCTCAGGGAACCCCAGTTGAGAAGAAATATTCTAAAGAACACACTGCGAGCAGGAAGAAAATGATGGCGAATGGAAACTCTGACACTCGAGAAAGGATGTGGAGCCAAAGAAGGATGCTGACAAATATGGTAGTGGCTATAACCAAATGTTAACACAAGTAACACCAATGTCTAATTTGAGCTAACATCAGCATGGAACTCTAAGACAGGGCAGAAATACCCAAGCTGAGACGAATGGAATAGCAAAAAAGTGATCTAAGGTTTCTGTAATTCTCAGATATTAACTTTAGACTTTTTCAAATATCCATGTTAATAAACTTAGCTTAATTGTTAAAAATACACCCAGCTCTTAACTTTCAAAAAAATTAAAGAGATAAATAGAATGAGAAAAAACAATAAGAACTCTAAATAATAAAAAGCAAAAAAGAGTAGAAGATGAAGTGGAAAAATAGGTACAAGTAGAAGCGCATATTAAAATAGTAGAATATCTACATATATACCAGCAACCACAGTAAATTTTATAAATGAACTAAACCCTCCAATTGAAAGGAAAGAGTTGTCAGACATGATTTTAAAAAAACTAAATATTTGAGTTTTACAAGAGATACACCTCTAACACAAAGATGCAAATTGATTGAAAGTCCAAGGATAAAAAATATACCATGCAAATTCTAACCAAAGATGTTGGAGTAACCATATTAATCTCAGGCAAATAGATGTAGAGACAAAAGGTGTTACTACGTATGGAGGGTTACTAAAGTGATGAAAATTCAATTCGTGAGAAAGATATACTAATTTTAGACTGTTCCTAAAATTTTACAAAGCAAATATTTCCAGATTTATATATGGAAATAGATAAATAGAAGCATTTTTTATTGGAGAAAATTTTGTTCTACTTTTTAAAATTGAGATATGATTCGTACACCATAAAACCTTTTCATTCAAAGTAATTCAGTAGTTTTTAGTATAGTATGTCACAAGGTTGTTTAATCATCACCAGAATATTTTCATCACTCCAAAAGGAAACCCTTCACTCATTAGCAGTCACTCCTCATTCCTGCTTTCCCCCAGCCCCTGGCAACCACAAATCCACTTTCTTTCTCTGTGGATTTTCCTATTCTGGATATTTCGTGTACATGAGATCATAAAATATGTGGTGGCCCTTTGTGTCTGGCTTCTTTCCCTTAGCATGTTTTCAAGCTTCATCAGTGTTGTAGCATGTATCAATACTTCATTCCTTTTATGGCTGAATAGTATTCCACGGTACAGATATACAATATTTTGTTTATCCATTCATCAGTTGATGGGTATTTGAGTTGCATTTTACTTTTTGGCTGTTCTGAATAATGCTACTGTGAACATTCATGCACAGGTTTTTGTGTAGACATATGTTTTCAATTCTCTTACATACCTAGAAGAGGAATTGCTGGATCATATGGTAATTCAATGTTTAATTTTTTGATGAATGATCAAACTGTCTCCAGTGTGGCTGCACTAATTTACATTCCCACCAACAAGGTATGAGGGTCCCAAATTCTCCACATTCTCACTAACATTTGTTTTTAATCTCTTTTTTTGATTATAGTCACCCTAGTGGGTGTGAAATACTATCTCACTGTGGTTTTGATTTGCATTTTTCTAAAAATTTGTTCTCTTAAACATTGAATCTAAAAATGTAGCAACGGGCCAGGCGCGGTGGCTCACGCCTGTAATCCTAGCACTCTGGGGGGCTGAGGCGGGTAGATCGTTTGAGCTCAGGAGTCCAAGACCAGCCTGAGCAAGAGCGAGACCCCGTCTCTACTAAAACAACTAAAAATAGAAAAAGATGAGCCAGGCATGGTGGCGCGTCCCTGTAGTCCCAGCTACCTGGAAGGCTGAGGCAGGAGGATCACTTGAGCCCAGGAGTTTGAGGTTGCTGTGAGCTAGGCTGATACCACGGCACTCGCCCCAGGCAAGAGAGTGAGACTCTGTCTCAAAAAAAAAAAATATATATATATATATATATATACACACACACATATAGCAACGAAGTAATGTAATTGGATTTTAAGATAACAAAAATCATGTCTGAAATTTCATGGGCATCTCTGCTTTCATTTCCAGAGAAAGATGGCAGTGACTTTCAGCAGGTGTCATGGAAGGGCAATTTTTCTTCTCGAGGCATATCAATGTATTTACTTCTTTAGCAGGTTCTAGCAAATAAACCATTAGTTGTTCATAAGGCTTCCTATGTTTCTGTTATTTTCTGAAAAGTATGGTATTAAGACTTTTTTTGCTGAAGCTTTTTTTTTTTTTAAAAAGTTGCTATTTAATCTTTCTAAACACCTTGCATAAAGAGACACGAGAGTTTTAAAATATCTTGTATGTCATGGTTGAAGAGTCCTTACCTTATACTGTGCTAAAATTTCTTTCTAAATACAGAGCTGAAGGTGATGAATGAAGCATTTGTAATTCCTAAGCCATTTATGGCTTTAGCTGTGTTTGTTCTTTCTTTGCCAGTAACAATTGCATTGCACCTTTATTTCCTGATTTTTCATTTTATAAATATCTGTTAGTTTTCTATGCTAGACTCAGAAATCATGGCAAAAAAAATAAAGAAGCAACATTGTTAAATTCATCATTAATCTATCATGTTGTCGAACTTAAAGAAAACTTTGATTTGTTTCTGCATGCCCAAATATCTGATATACAAGATATGGATATTTAATAATATCAATAACTGGTACACAGCAAAATATAATTCAGGGAAAAAGATTTTAGTATGTTTTTTGGAAGGAACTTTGCTCCTGGGATTCATAACTTGGGCAGATTTCTAAAATTCTTCGGCAGCCCCAAACTACTGAAAATGGCATGATATAGCAATTATTGCGAGAAACTTTTTATAATATTTAGCCTTGATAGACTGAAAGCTATAAGAAGTTGCCTTCTTAAAGTATTATTACAAGTCTATCCTTTGAAGTTTCATTAGTGAGAATAAAATGTGCCTATTTTTTCTCTAACACTATCATTTTTCTTCATATGTTATCTATTCTATCTGAATAAAAAATAATTTACCATAGATGTAGCTGCCCATAATTTTGGTAATTTTCCTCCTCATGAAATTTTGAGGTGACAAGAATTCCCAGAGAAACCTTTTTCTTCAAAGACTCATGGCCTGAATGAAATCAAATAATAAAATTAAATTTGGTTTATAAAAGGTATGTTGTTTAATGTCATAAATGACATCCATCAAACAATTCTAAAATTATAAAAATTGTGATATAACATAATCTTTATATGCCTTTTTATATATTTAAATTTATGTTAATGATATACAGTATAATATGTAGATACTGTATAATATGTATTTTATATATCAAAATTATATATTTTATATACATACATTGGCTTAAAAAGAATATCGTGTTCTTCCTAAAATTACAAAACTAATGTACAAAACTAGTTACAAAACTAATTCATATGAACTGTCAATCTATTTCCCAATGTGCTTAAATATTTGAAAGTTCTTAACAATTGTTTTTAGACATTAAATTAACAGTTTTCATAATCATTAATCATTGTTTTATTTTACTGTAACCTATTGATAAAATTTTAATGTTTTGCTTCATGTCACATCTCAAATGTATACCTGCATTTGAAAGTGAATACAGTTGTCCCTCAGTATCCATGGGGAATTGATTTCAATACCTCTTGAGGACACCAAAATCCACAGATGTACAAGTCCCTTATATAAAATGACGTAGTATTTGCATATAACTTATGCACATCCTCCTGTATACATCGAATCATCTCTATATTACTTATAATGCCTAATACAATGTAACTGCTATGTAAGTAGTTGTTATACTGTATTGTTTAGGGAATGACAAGGAAAAAAACGTCTGCATAAGATGCTATTTTCTTTCAGAAAATATTTTTGATCCAAGGTTGGTTGCATCCACAGACGCAGAACCCATGGGCGCAGAGGGCTGACTGTATTCACATACTAACAACAAATTCCAACAACATGCCTAGTCCTCATTTCCGGTAGTGTTACACTGTGGATTTGAAATTAATCTCAGTGATCACTCTGTTGCAGAAAACGCAGCGATGCCTAAACTATCTCACTTGGTCACTAGGTCCCCTCCACTTCACCTACTCCAGGGTTTCAAGCCAGAAATTCTCCATGGTCTATTTCACCTCACTAGTTTCTACTCTTTACTGCTCAAGATTACTATCAGCATACAAGCATGCTGTGGTGCCTCTAGCCTAAACAAAAAGGAAAATACAACGCTGTTCTGGACTCAGTTTCCTCTTTTGCCCCAGCTACCATCCCATTTATCAGTTCCCCTTTCTAGCACAGATCCTTGACTGAGTTATCTCTGTTCCCTGCCTTAGATTCCTCTTCACCCTTCTTCCTTCCTCAACCCATTCCAGTGGACTTCCCAAACCCCAAGACCCCGATTCCACCCATACTGCTCGTGTCCAGTTCACCTGTATCTGCCGCATACTAAGTCCATTGGTCAAGTCGCATCTTTCTTTACTCGGCCTGGCAGCAGCATTTAACAGTCGATCGCTGCCTCCTTCTCGGTAGCTGTTCTCTCCTAGCACTCGGGACACCCCATCTTCTGAGCTTTCTTCCTTCCTCTGTGCTGCTCCTCCTCGTGCAGCTTCTGGCTCCTCCTCCTTTCTCGGCGCTAAATGCTCCAGGGCTTATCCTTGGTCCTCTTCTCTGTCCACACTCCGTTCATTGGTGATCTCGTCAAACTCTGTCAGCTCCTAAATTTATATCTCCATCACAGACCTTCTTCCTGACTATCAGGCTTGTACATTCAACAGCCTACGTGGAATCCCCACTGGGACGTCTCCTGGACATCTCTAACTCAGCAAGGCCAGGCTGAGCTCCTGACGCACCCTGTAAACTCATTCCCCCTGCAGCCTGCCCCACCTCAGGTCATGGGGATGCCAGTGCCTCTGGTTTCTCAGGGTCAATGTGCTGGAGTCATTCCTGAGCCTTCCTGAGCCTTCTTTATTTCTCCCACCCCACAAACAATCCATGAATTGCAACAATCCTCTTGCCTCTGCTTTCCAAATATTTCCAGAAATCCAACACTTCTCACCAACTCCATCACTGTCCCCTCGTCTGATCCAGCATCACTTCCACACAGGCACTGCGATTGCCTCCTCACCGGTCTCCTCTCCTCCACTCGTGCGCACTGCTGTAGAGTCTCAGCACGGCAGCCAGGGCGGAGCTTCCAAGGCCTAATCAATGTCACTTCCATAGCCTATGGTGGCTCCCATTTCATTCAGTCGAATCCCTACTCTTGCAGGGCTACGTGACCAAGCCCCTCTGTTTCTCTGACCTCATCTCCTGCATTCCTGCCCTTTTCCTCCCACGCTGGCCTCCTTGCCTTTCCTTGAACACAGGGTCATGCTTCTTGCTAGGGGCCTTTGTACTGGCTGTTCTCTCTGCTTGGGCAGCATTTCCTCCAGCTAGCAGCTTGCAGGGCTAACTCCCACCGCTTTCAGATCTTATCTCGGTTAACATCTTCTCAGTAACAGCTTCTCTCTGCACATCCCTCTGCATCATACTTCTAATCCCCTTCCTTTATCTACTTTTTATTTTTGCAATGGAGTTTATTACCTTTGAACATATTCTACTTATTCATTGTGTTAATTTTTGTTGTCTTTCTTTCCCAGCTAGAATATAAGTTTCAAAGGGAAGGAACCTTTGTTTTGTACACTGATGTATCCCGAGGACCTAAAACAATATTCAGCATGTAGTACACGGTCATTCAACATTTGTCAACTATTTTTTAATAAATAAAATGTTTAATTGGCTCTTTAGCTATTTGGCCTTCCAAAGGCTGAGGCTGAAAAGAGATATTTTTGGACTACCAAGGCCAAAGATCGAGTTCAGTTCATCCCTACGGGATGTACGCAGGTCTCTCCTAGTCTCGCTAGCATTCCTTTGGGGCTCACAAGCCTTGTCTACCTCTTTTAACTTAGATCTGTCTTCCCTTTTCTTTTACCAGGGCCAAAATCTCCTTTCTAGGACTTTCCATTTTCTTTTCGTCTAGGGTTCAAATTGCCCTCATTTATTCTCAGAAATTCCCCCATGTTCTTAATTTTTTTGCTCAAAATCCCTGGTAACTTGACAGAATACCTGGACTTTGTTCCTCCTGAGTGGAGAGTGGGCGGGAAGGGCTGGCTGGTGGGGTCTGTCTGCAAGGAGGAAGTGAGGAGCAGGGAGTGTGCTACCATAGTGAATGTACTATCACAGAAGACACACTGCACATCTTACCCTCCTAACTTTAAGAGAGATTTTGTCAAATGTTCAGATCTGTCAAAATTCAGATCTATTGTATTTAAAGCATTAGCACAGTGTCCTCAAAAATAAGTTATGTGAATGACTGCACAACTGATCTATAAACATATTACCTATTAAAAATGAAAAGTGTAACAGCAAATGAGATTAGTTTGATAGGACTGTTTTTCTTGCATGACTCCCTGGTACTGATTTGGAATGACTGCGGCTTTTACTCCCGTGTGCGTCTTTGTGTATGCCACTGACTGCGTGGAACAAATGAATTCTCAAGGAAGGGACTGAGCTCTCTGTGTCAGCTGGAGCTGCACCGTAGAGTGGTGGGTTCAGGATAGCAATGGGACTTCGTTGTTTTTTTTTTAAAGCATTTCTTTCTGACACCAGAAAGATGGCCTGGGACGATGATGATTCCTGTGTGTCAGGGGTTCGTTACCAGGGCAAGCACCTTGCCAGAGCACTTTGTTTACATCGCTCTTGTGCCAGTTCATTGAAACTGCAGCTTCTGTTTGGGATTTGAGTATTTTCATTGTCTGCTCTGGGTTAAGATCACTAAACATCTTGGAAACGAGAAACTGAAGGAGCATCTTGCTAATATTTAAAAAAAAAGTCAATTTCTTAGCAAAACACATCTGGGGTTAGTGCATCTTTCTACCACTCTGTGTTATCATTAAGCTTAGATGAAGTAAAAATTTTCTTAAACTGTGGGCAGGGTGAGTCCATAGTTCTGGACTTCCCCGAAGGCTAAGGGGTAAATGTTTTTTTTTTAGCACTAAAGTGTCTATACTCTTTTCATAGAAATAAAAACAAGGACACAGAAGTGAGAGTTGAATGAGGGGTGTATCTTTGGGGTGGTCCTCTACAGGCAAAAGGGCTAAACTGTGACACTTTCTCCATACATCTTAGGGGCCAGCTTTTATCCCAATTAAACCAGAATTTTTTCATCAGAGACTTAACAACCATCAAGCAATCATATGCCATAAAAAATGGAAATAAAGACACTGATTCTGGCCAGTGCGTTCAGGAGAGTTACTGCTCCCCCTGCACGCTTGAGAATGCTTCTGGCACCGCTGTCAGAACTGTACCGCACAGAACCTCAACTTATCCTTTCTATTTCTGGTAGGTTTTTTTTTTCTCCTGTTTGTTTGTTTTTGCCTCTTCTTGGTTTAACTTTTGCTACTTGACTAAATATTTGCTTAATGCTAGATGAAGGACACTTCACACCAAACTCTGCGAGTCTTTTTTCCAAGAACTAAAATTTCATTGTGTTCCTGTCTGCTTTAAAATTTCAAAACTGTGTACACATATAGGAAATGGATTTAAAACATGCAATGAGGGGAAGAGTCTAGAAACTCTGAATTTCTGAAAAAGACATTTGTCTTCCTAGAGTTTCCTTCAGTAAAGTCTGAGTTTTGTCATGGAGTGGCGTTGGGTTTGTGATTGCTACAGAGTTTCAGTTTCATCCAAATATTGCATAATGTCCTTTGGGACACAATTCTGTTTAAGAATAAGATTTATATTCATTTGTCCTTTACTAAAACACGAGGTTTTTATCTGGACCTTTTTAAAATAAAAAATTGAAAGTGCTTGGAGTCAGGGCCAGAATAAGGCCTGTGGAAACCAAAGACAGAAAATATTTTGGTTTCCCCTCCATCCCCATTTAGACGTGAACCACACTAAAATATGGACAAAGAAAATTCTTCAAAATCTTGGCTTTTTACATGATGAGTTACTTTAAATTTTTTTTCCTTCAAAATTTAAATCGTTTTTTTAAAAGATTTTGTTGGTTCCCCCAGCTTTGCAGGCCTTTTTTACATGCTTCCCAACGCTGTTGGGGTAACTTTACCCCGGCGTCCAAGGAGCATGCAAGGACTGGGCAACACATGCCCAGTATTTGTGCACCTGCAGGATCACGTGCAGGGAAACAGCTTCGGAAACGTAGAGCGCAGGACCTCTGCGACCCCGCGCGAGACCGGCGGGAGCGACCGGGCCAACTCCTCGGCCCCTCCCCCGTGAGGCCCCGCCCCTGCCCTGCCCTGCCCCTGAGGCCCCGCCCCTGCCCGCGAGAGGCCCAGAGGAGGGGGGTGGGGCCTCGAGCCGCAGCCAATGAGCGCTGGCGGGCCGGTTGCCTGGGCGACCGGGGCGCGACCCCGCCCCCCGCGCCAAGGCGCCGGAGCGGGGCTGAGTGCCTGCTGGAGTGGGAACCCGGGTCCCCGCGCGCCGCGAACGCGCGATGACCACGTGTAGCCTCCGGCGGAGGCCGGGCCGCACACTCGGACTCCTGCTGCTGGTCGTCTTGAGCTTCCTGGTGCTCCGCAGGTGAGAGAGAGCCCCGCCCGGCACCAGCCGGACTGCGCGCACCCCGGCCCTCCGCACCTCGGGTTTTCGCCTCCCGCGATCCGCGAATCCTGAGTTCCCACGGGAAGAGCTCCAGCCTCTTCTTCCTTGACGCTCCAAACGCCCGTGTGCCCCCGCGCCTCCAGGCGCTTTGCTCTGCCTGGAGACCCAGGCCTGTGGGTGACACCAGGCGCTGCCCTCAGAGACTCCGGACGTCTGCGTCCTGAGCTTCCCTCACCTGCGCGCCTGTCCTGCCCGGCTCGGCTGTTCGTGGACACTCCCTGCCCTCTGGGCGGGGGCAGAACCGGCCTTCACACCACTCTCAAACGCCCCTATCGCTGCCCTGGCCCCAGCTCTCCGCGGGGAGCCCCCTTCTGCTCTCCTATGCCCCCACATTTCCTCCCAAGCCTGCTGGAAGGCTCCTTATTCCGGAGGCCAGCGCTCCAGGCTCACGGCGATGGTGGTTTAGCTCGCCACGCACGGTCCTAAGAACACTTGTCCCATAGGCCTCCAAGGGCCTCCGCCACGATTCCTTTGCACAGTTCTAAAACGGATACGTTGTCTCTCTCTACTTTCTCACCATTCACCGGTTATCAGTTGATTCCTCCTTCTCCCCCAGTTACAAAATACTGGTTATGGCAAGTGGTTGGGTTCAGTGGTAGAAGGATTTATCCCACAGCCTGTGTAAAAGTTTTCTGGGTGCCCTAGCCTAGAATTTTTCTAAACTGTATCTATTTATAGGACCCTGCAGCCCTGATCATATCTTTCAGGCCAATGCCTGGCACTTTCCATATTCAAAACCTCCGGTGGAAGCAGAGCAGCAGTGTGGGATAGTTGGTGCTGGCAGTTGTTGAGGAGCTGAAGGCCGAGCCATTGGAGCAGGTGGCGGGCACACCACTGCCCAGCTTTGTCATTTGCTTCTTCTCTGTCCCTCTTCTTAGTTTCTCCAAACTTCCCCTAGGAGATAGGGAAACTTTTTTTTGAAGGTTTTTTTTTTTTATTTCAGGATATTATGGGGGTACAAATGTTTAGGTTACGTATATTGCCCTTGCCTCCTCCTTTCCCCCCCAAGTTCGAGTTTCAAGCGTGTCCATCCCTCTGATGGTGTGCATTGCACTCTTTGTGTATGCAAATACCTGTCCCTTCCTTCCCCCTCCCTCCTTCCCCCAGCCCGACATCCAATGTATGTTATTCTTATATGTGCACTTATGTGTTGATCAGTTAATACCAATTTGATGGTGAGTACATGTGGTGCTCGTTTTTCCATTCTTGGGATACTTCAGGAAATTTTTGATGGAGATAAAGATCTGAACGTTTTTTCCTGGCGTAAGATCACGTTGGAAACGCTTTTCATTTGTACCTTTTTTTTTTATAGGTTTATACTTGTGTCTCTTTTTTTCTCAGATAGTCAGGATGTCATAATATTGTTTGGGAGAAGGAAATGGTTCTCTTGTCACTTTGAGGCCCAGAAAACCTAAGAGGTGTTTCATTTCCCCAGTTGTTCTCAAGACTTTTTCCATCCTGTCTATGATCTCTAACCCACTTCTCTTTGAAGACTGGTCCCTGCTCTTGCAGGATGTTCAGCTTTCCTCCCTGAGCACAGCTGATGCAAACCCCAGAAGAATTACTCAAAGCCTCCTGCACACAGCAGGTGTCAAGGAGCCCGAGCTCCAGAGGGAAGGGCTGGGTGTGTGCAGGCAGCGTGCTCTTGTCTGTTGTTGGTCTGGGACATAGCAGTCTGCAGGGGACCCAGACAGGTCACTGCGAGGGGCAGCACCCAGGGGTTGAGGTGGGCCAGCTGGCACACCTGAATAGTCCCCAGGAAAAGGTGTGGGAAGGAGACTGGGTGTTTGCTGTTGTCTGGCAGGATGGAGATGAGGTGTCAGCAGCTGACCCAGCTGTGAAGAAGCCCGACCTTCTCTCAGGTGAGTTAACTGTGTCCCCACCCAGGGGGAGTGGCTACAGTAGGAGTGACGTGAAGATGGCATCGGAGAATGAGAGCTGGACTCATGCCCATGGAAATAGTTTGACATGCTTAGGAAAGTCATTGTTTTTCCTGTCACCCCTTCTTTCTCAGCAGGTAGGACAGAGGCCATCTCTTAGGATCCTGTGGAATATGTGTCTTTTTATCATCCTCAGGGTCACTTTCTGCTCAATTCCCTCTGTCCAACTCGGGCTGGACGCCAATGATTATGTGTTGCCCTAGTGTCTCGGGAGGCCAGAGGAGAACTTAGCCTTTGTCTCTGCCTCTTCCTGCCTTGCTCCAGCTGTGACTGGGTCATTAACTGAGTGGGAGGTGGGGGCCTCTCCCAGCTGTTGTTGGGGAATGTTGATGTGGCCAGTGGAATATAGGTCACATGGAAACTGGCTACTCAGCTTGCCGCGTTGTGGAGCTGCACTGTCAGGATCAGCCCTCTCCCGTACCCCAGAAGGCAGGTATTTGGACTGTGGTGGGTATGGGGTAAGGGGTAGGGGGTGTTTGGCTACAGCTTTCCTTTTTCCCATAATTGTTTCCTCAGGCAGGTTTGTGGGCAATTGTTGCTGTTGGATTACATCATATCTAAGAACTAGGAGGACCAGGTTGACTTTTGGGGAGAATTTCAACCTTAGGTGATTTTTTTTTTTTTAGCTTGAGCAATGGTCTTTCTTAAAAATTACCTTTATTGAAGTATAATTGTCATGCAACAAACTGCACATAATTAACATGTACAGTTTGATAAGCTTTGACATGTATAGCCACCTGTGCTACTACCATCACAAGACAGTGAAAATGTCCATCAGCCCCAGAAGTTTCCCCTGTCATCCCTCTTTCCAAGCCTCCCCAGCCCCAAACAACCACTGACCTGTTGCTTCCTGCCACCATATACTGGTTTGCATTTTATAGAGGTTTATGGAAATGAAGTACTAGAGTGTGTTCTCTTTTCTGTTTGGCTTCTTTCACTCAGCATGTTGTTTTGAGATCTATGATGTGTGTATCAATGTGAACTGTGCCTTTGAGCTAGTTGCCTTTCATTCTCTTTCCTCCTCTCACTCTGTGTGAGCACAAGAATGCCTGCTTGATGCTGTCAAAAGGCATGGTTCTCACTCATAAGTTTTTTTTCCTTAATGTAAATGCATCACTGAGCAAAAATTCAATCAGCTCTGTATCTCTCATACCTGAAATTTTAGCTGGCAACAATTGGGAGAGAGGAAAGCCAGCATGAAGCTCCTAAAAGATAAGTTCATCTCTTTTCTCAGCTCTGTCTCACTCTCTGTGTGTGCCCTGCCATTATCTGGATTCCAGACCTCAAACCCTTCTTGTAAGAAAGAGAAGGAAGAGAAGTTATCCAACTCCTTCTCCTGAGTAAAGGTGGATAATAGCAATGCAGGTCACGTTCTTTGATCCAAATCATGGCCAGTCCTGTCTGCCAAGGTGTGTGGACAAATCGTGCCTCTCTCCCTGTGCTGCTGGGAGGTAATTGCTTTTATGAGCTTTGCTTAATCTAGGAGGCCTGCTTGAAGCCTGCATCATATTCCCTGGAATGTTCAAACTCTTTGAAGGGTATCCCTTTCATCTTCTATGGGGAAGTTTTCAGCATCTAGGAAGTGTGTCTTATAGCAGGTAATCACCTGTCTGATATAGGTGGTGAGACAAGGCTACCTGGGCAGTAGCTTATAGTCAGGAAGAGGTGGGATGTTTGAGCCACCCTGTGCTAAGAAGATAGAGTTGGCACTGGGATTCTTACAGGATTATTCTAGCCAACAAGCAAAGGATACCAGAGTTGGGTTGGAGCATTAACAGTATGGACGTGGTTGTGAGTTAAGGGATGAGGATACCCAGAATTGAGGGGAAAGAGCCTTGGCATAGCTGTGGCAGCAGAAATATCAGAAAGTTGGCCAAAGGGTTCTTGCCACTTTAAGTCAAGGAAGTGGCAGGTGAAATAAAAGCACTTAGTCTTTGATGAAATGACACAGAGTTCCATTAGGTCACGTCTCATGCTCTTCTGTAGAAGAATTCAAGAGATGTTGGAGTTTGGGGAGAAAGAGGTTTTAGAACTTTGGGTACCTGGAAAGGAGGCTGGAGCCCAGTGCTGCCTCCTTCCCTTCCTCCCTGCCATCGTCTGGCAGAGGCAAGGTTCTTTTGGTGTGGGGATATTTGCTGCTTCCTCTCTGCTTAGTTTTACTTTTGCTTAAATCTATTGCTCTAGATATTCAAGACCATATTGAAAAAGAGTTCTCATTGTGTGGGAGTACTCCTGGGATAGAAGGCCAGGGGGGCTTTTTAGAGGCTCATGGTAATAAAACAGGTATTTTTTGACAGGTGTCTGCCTATTAGAGACTCTTGGTTGATACTCACTGCTTCTGCGCTCTGACACTCAGCAACACAGTTAGTGGGGTTGTTCCTTTCAAGAACAAATTGTGTTTTCCTTTAAAAATTTATTTTGTTGGGAGGGGGAAGAGGGGATAGATATATTCACACCTAATGTATGCAGTGTGCACTGTCTGGGGGTGGACACACTTGAAGCTCAGACTTGGGTGGGGCAAAGGCAATATAGATAACCTAAACATTTGTATCCCCCATAATGTGCTGAAATAAAAAGAAAATAAATAAATGAAAAATAAAAAATATTATTTTGTGAGTAAGTAATATAGGAGCATGATGAAATATTCACAGTATAAAGGAGAATATAGTGAAAAAAAAACTCCTACTTCTGGCTCTAGGTATCCCTACCCCAAGAGATGATTACTGATAATGGTTTCTTTTGAGATATTCTATACATATACAGGAAGATAGCTATTCATTTTACCCATTTGCCCGTTAGACACGTAATTTATTCAAACCATCCTCTATTGATGGGCATTGATTGTTTGCAATCTTTTAGCTACTGTAAACAAAGTTGCAATGAATAGCTATTGGATATATTTCTATAGATAGAATTGCTGACCATGAGAGATACTCATTTTAAATCTTGATAGATGTTTCTAAAATAGCACATTCTATTTCTGTTGGATCAGTGTAAAGGAGATTCTGAGCTCAACTCTATAGGGGCAGTATAGATTCTTTGTGTCTTGTAAGAACTAGTTTGCCTCTTGTGTATCTTTGTAGCTAAGTCCCATGGGGTAGATTTAAAAAAATATTTAACGTAGTTATGTCGTTCCCTATTTCATGAGATCATTTCATTTAGACTCTACAAGCATATCCAAAACTAGAGTTTAGAGCCCTTTTAAGTTATCGAACAGAGTTTTCACTTCTCTCTAGGTTGAGATACAATACTTTTTCTACTTATGATGCTGTCAGTGGAAAGTTTTCCCAAAGTTGTATAAAAGTACAGCATTGCATAACATCAGGACACTTTTTGTTGTTGTTACTGTTGCAATGTGGTGATTACTAATGAGGGGTTTTGTTGTTTTACTATTGGCTCTCAAGGTTTTGGTCGAGTAAACTCTGCTTCAGGTACTCACTTCCTGCAATATTAGAAAATGTTGCCTTCTGAACCACCAGGTGTCCCTGGGCCCACAGCATTGGGCCCAGACCGAGGAGCAGATCCAGGAAGCTGGGCCAAACATAGGGACTGAGTTCCAATTCCCTGGGCCTGAAGTTCTTGGGGCCCAAGGATTAGTCTAAGAGGCAATATTTTTGAGCAGAGTGTTAAGGGCACCAGCCTGGGCCAAGGAGTTCCTTCCTCAGGCCCTCAGAGTCCCTTGCTGAGGGCAGAAATAACAGGGCCGCAGGCTGGTGGGACTGAAATATCTCTGAACGGACAGTTTAGGGGAGCAGGATGTCCAAGGAAGGTGGAATCTTGAGAAGGAAAATAGAATTTTGCATTTTAGACCCGAGTGAGGAAATTTCTATGTGTGATGGTGTCTTGTGGGCAGTTTAACATGTCTATCATCTAAATAATGGTCTCTGGCACGGCCACTTGGATGAATGTGGAGGTGAGTGTTTTCTTTGTCAGCATCTGAATATGATGCCCTGGACCTGGATTCAGTTGAAGCTCTGCTTAGGGAGGCCCTAGTAGGGTCACAGTGTCCTGGAAATTTAATTTGTGAGCTGTCATCTAAGATAAGCAAGTACATGTTATATACAGTGTCACAATAACCAACCCTTGGGGCCAGCAAGGACTTACATTCTGGGAACTGAACCGCTGTCATTGCAGCTCCTACCTCAGGTCCCCTGCTGGCCCATACCCTTTGCCAGCCTCAGAGTGCCTGAGTGTTGCCTGGTCTCTGCTGGAGGTCATTGTACTCCAGATGTTCACAGTGCTGTCCCTGCTGTGCCTGGTTGTGTGGATCCTTGCCCGTCCGCATCTGGTCATAGTCTACATGGTAAAACAGACTACTGAAGGAGGGGGCTGTGACCCAGTGAGGCATCCCGGCCCCACCGATTACTGATCAGTGTTTGTACGATCTGCAGGTGAGGCAAGCGTGCCTGCTGGAGTGGCATGCGGCATTTCAAGACTGTCTTGATTAGCACACCTCACTCAAGGAGATCCTTCAAGGAAGTGACTGGGTGTGGCTCTCCTCCCACTCATCTGCCCTGCAGGACCTGCTCTGAAACTTGGCAATAAATCCGTGGGCCCATTCTAAGTGGAAGAGGTGGTGACCTTGCACCTTGCACCTTGCATCTGCCCTTTCCCATCCACACACATCCACTAGCACTTTGGACCACACCCAGAGGTATCTTGCCCATGGGAGCTTGCCCTGTACTCTTTGTCCTCATGCTCCACCTCAGTGACTAAGAATAAAGTACCATAGGAGGCTTCATCCTCTGCCCTTCTTCCTCACCAGGCACAGCCGGATGAGAATTCCTCACCACAGGTGCAGAGGAAGTCAAGACCTATGTCCTCTGCTTAATGTTCCCACCACAACCCACTTTTTTGTGTCTGTAGCTTGCACAGCCTCCAGCATGAACAATGTGTGCTGTTTCCACTTGCCAAAAGGAAGTTGGTGGGCACAGGTGTAGAGGGCTTGTTATATTGCGTGAAGCCCATCAGAAGTCCTGATACACGTGCCTTCTTGCAGGAACATCACCTCAGAGCATGACCGTGACTGCCCTCCTCACCTGGTGGAGGAGCAGAGCAAGTCTGAGCACTGAGTTCAGGTCAGTGGCCTGGGCCTGCTGTCCAACGTATTCTAGGCCTGAGAAGTCACCCTAAAACGAAGCCAACATACAAAGACAACAGAAATTCCAGAAGATGTTAATACAAGCTCCGGCTGGAAAGAAGGCAGGTTCCACAGTTTCATCAAAGAAAGATTCACCACGAATAAACTGCTCACTAGGGAAAGTGGCAGAAACACTGGACGTCCTTAGGATTGGGTTAGCTCCTTGGTATCAAGCCGAATTTAGGAGTAAAATGTCTCTGAACTTTAAACCAACCAAATATAACCACACAGTTGACACTTCTTTTATTTTATTATTACTGAGTTGCTCAGGAAATTATGGGGGTATTCTTAATATTATGATCATTAGTATTAATGATCATTATCAGTGTTAATAACCATTTGCATGGTGCTTTGTTGTTTATGAAGCTCTCACTTGTATCATCTCATTTTCTCACAGCGAATTCCTTGGAGAAACCCAACATTTATCCTCATTTTCTTAGTGAATGTATTAATGGATTGACAACTTGTCTAGTAACCTACCAGAAAATTTCCAGGAAGGAAACAGTTGAATTCTCCAGAATTTGAATCTGATAAGAGCTAGATTTTTTCGTTTGTAATGTTTACTCCATGCCTCTTGATAAACATTGAGAAGAAATATGTTTTCAAAGATCCAGAGAATGGTAGGCTATAAAGACACTATCAAAGAGAAGCTCTACTCAGGACGAGACTGTATGTATACATACCAAAGGAGAACATATAGATTGGTGTTTCTCATGCTTTAACCTTGAGCTCTGGTTAAAATACAGATTTTGATTCAGTCTTAAGTAAGGCCCGAGTTTCTACATTTTTAATAAGCTGCAGATGAAGATGCTCTGCTGTTTGCAGACCACACCTGGCAGAGCCAGCCTACGGGGATGTTTCCTGATGATTAGTCATCCACAAGGGGACAGATTAAGGGTGCTTGTTACTATCAGGGACCATACTGGAATGAGGGTCCCAGAGAGGCACCTCCACCCCCGCCTGCACCTCTGCACTTAGCAGGGTGGGGAGGGGAGACTCTCACACCCATGAACAGAAATTGGGATCAGTGATGTGTGCTTTGGTAATTAGAGATTGTGCTGATGAAGTTCTGGCCAGAAAACAAGAATTGCTGCCCACTGGAGTGATCACTACATTGTATTAACACTGTCTTTAAAAACAGTGTGATTGTGTGTGTGTGTGTGTGTGTGTGTGTGTGTGTGGTGTTTTCACCACCAAACTGCCAAAATGACCCTATTTTTAAGAATAGAATCTGTCCATCTGGCTCTTGCTCATACTAGCCTGGAGCGAGCCCAGCAGGTGCACGGAGGAACCTCAGGAGTGATGGGCAGGGGCGCCTGCTGAGTGCTTGAGGCAGGGAGGGCTGGGCAGGAGACAGAGCGTTCTTTGGAGCAGGTGTGGTCAAAACCAAGGGAGGCACAAACTCTCCTGTGTCTGAGATGTGGGCAACTTCAGACAGAGTGAGAACAGTCAGGAGCTTGTAGCCAAAGGAAAGAGCCTGGTGAGAAGGCAGGAAGTATCAAAGGAAGACAGTGGCCCAGAGGGGACCCGAGCCCCCATCTTAGCAGTCTAGGGCTTCACCTGCGGGAGAGGGGTGAATGCTTCAGCTTTGCAGGCCGTACAGTCTCTATCACAACCACGTACCATGCCCCGGAGCTGCCGCTGATCTCAATGCATGGCTGCAGCAGCGCGCCAGCAAAACTGGGAACGGAACTGTGAAGTTCACATAAGTTTCTGGGTCCCCAAATATTATTCTTTTGGGGTTTTTTTCCAACCACTTAAAAATGTGAAAACCATTTTTGGCTTACAGGCTGCACAAAGACAGAAGGCAGACTGGATTTGGCCCGCAGCTGGAGTTGGCCACTCCCAGCAGAGAGCCTGGGTTGGTCTGATAGGATTCCAGGGTACAGATTCTTTCACTGTAAATTTTTAGAAATTGTAATAAGATGGGTTGGCACAAAGTTTAGCACATAATATATATATTAAAATGGAGGGGAAATGGAAGGGTTGGGATTATTTCATATTTGAGATGTAAAACCCACTGAGGCTATTCTCTCTAATATGCAAAAGCATGCTAAAATAAATTTATTTTGAATAATGATAAGACTCTTGCACCATACGTCATGAAGTATTTCGTTTCTACCTGGCCCTCCCAGCAGCCTTTCTGAGCAGTTGGACCAGGCATTGGCCCTCCTGCCCTCAGAGCTGGTGTCACTAACCCAAGGTGACAGTGCTACCAAGAGCAGGCCAGGACTCACATCCAGATCTTCCTCTTCCAGATACTGTTTTTGCTTTACTCCCCCTTTAGGTTGTCCTTTGGAAGAACAGTGTCTTAAAATGTCATTTGCAAGTCACGTATGGAACATGGACCTTTTTACTTTAGAGAAAGAAAAACATGCTGAGTAGGATCCACAGATGGCCCTTCCGTCTGTGAAGCAGCAGAACTGTAGTCCTGTAGACTCAGTGTGAGCTTCAAAGCCTGGGGCCCGTGAGGAGGAGGAAGGACTAGGTGAAAAATACCTTTCTTTGCCCCTCAGCGGCCCTAGACAAAAGTCCCAAGTGGTCAGTGATGTCTGTGCCACCTGCCCCTGTTGGATTCTGCTCCCCTGTCTCTGGCCATCTGGGCCCTCCACCGTGCCCCAGTCCCTCCTGTAGAGCTCGGTTTAGGGAGCTTTTCATGTGGAGGAGCCCTGCCCGGCAGCCTGCCCTCTAGTGTCAGGAGCCGTAATGAGAACCGGGTGAGGGAAAGGCCACCAGCTAACATCTGCTTTTGCCCCAGACTCACGCACACTCTTGTTTTCTGTTTCCAACTTTCCTAAACTTCCTGGCTGGAAATTGCCACCTCCCCCGCTTCTCTTGCTGGCTTTCTATGACAGCCTTCAGGAGACTAGGTGGACAAGAGGGAGGGATTCTGTGGGCACTGAGTCGCTGGGACCAATGTGAGGGGCTCCCCTTGGCCAGCCCGCGAGATGCTGAGAGGCGCTTTGTCACAGGCTGAAACTTTCCATCAGCCTTCCCGGATGGGACTGTGTCGTGCCGGGTTATCTCTTGGCAGAGGCTTGGTCTTCAGAAAACAATTAAGACCTGGAAATCTGGTTGATGAATAGATGATGCTGCTGTTTAACCCAGATGCCTCTTTCCAGGTATCTGCACCTCGAGTCGGGCAGCTGTGACCGTGAGAGGGCTCGGAGGTACTGTCCGCAGTAGTTGCTGCTTTCGTGTTTAGTGCAATGGCCCGGAAGAGCTGGCCATGGTAGCTTGCGTGCAGCGCCTGCTCCCGAGTCGACACTAGACAGCAGCCCTTCCTGCGCAGTGCGACCTGCCTCGTCCTCTCTCCTCTTAGCACACCAGTCTTCATGTTGAGTGTTGTGTTTGTCTTGTCCCTGGCTGCGGCGTCAGCTTGTCCTTCCCCTGCAGCTGGGCCCAGCCGAGTGAATGGTGCTGAAGAAAGACCCCTTCTAAGGTTTGGCCGAGTCGGAGGGTGGGCACTTTTCCTGGCTACCCTGGAAGCAGGCCCTCCTTCGAAAGAATTGCTGAGGGCCTGTGAAGGAGGCCGATCTCCTCTCTGCGCCCCCAGCCCCTGCTGCCGGGGAGCTCCAAGGCTCCAGGAATGCCTTGTCTCCTTCCAGGTGGGACTGGAGTACCCTCATCCCTCCATGGCTCCGACAACGGCAGTTCGGGCTGCAAGCAAAAGGCCAGAACTTTATGCTGGAGGACTCCACCTTCTGGATCTTTGGGGGCTCCATCCACTATTTCCGGGTGCCTAAGGAATACTGGAGGGACCGCCTGCTGAAGATGAAAGCCTGTGGCCTGAACACCCTCACCACGTGCGTGCCCTGCCCCACCCCCAGCCACCAAGCCTGGTTACCAAGTAGGGTGCCTGGTGTCTGTGTGTGGAGAGATTTAAGAGGAGGAGCCAGCCCCAGCTCTCTGCTTAGTGCCGAAGGGTCAGGGTGCCCCTTCCGCCTCACCCCCACAGAACCCCCGAGTGATGGGCATGAAGGGATGTGGATGTGAGGTCTAGAGGAACCAAAGAAGCAATGTGTGAAGGAATATAGTGAAGGAGGTGAGTGTAGATGCAGGAGCTGATTCAATGATGGTGGACAATTTTTTAACAAGCAATCTCCGCACCCCCAGTTTATACAGCCAGTGAGTGCGGTCTTCTTCGGGACAGCCACCAGAGCAGCTCTCTGTCGGTAACTCTCAGCACTCTTCTTGTGAAATAACCCAGCACCTAGCGTGATGACTGGCACGTGGCAAGCACTCAGTGAAATGTTGAGTGTGTGAATCATTTACAAAATATGCTCAGGTGTGAATAATCACGGTATTTTCGTGGATTTTCTTTTCTTCCAAATTGCCAACAGATACTTGGTTCTTAGTCTGTAAATTAAAACGGGCGATCGGGCTGGGATGGTTCCATTCTCAGGCAAAAATACGTGATTACAAATCAAGGAAATGGATTTTCTTGGGTGATTTGTGGACTGATTTTGAAGACAGTTCCTAAAAGAGTGACAGGAATGCTCTGAGCCATGACTTGCCGGAAAGGACTCCTGGAGGTCGTAGGAACACTGCAGGGGGCCTTAGGAACCAGGGCAGTCTGAGTTTGCTGAGACAGAACTCCGGTGTCCGAATTGGAAGCTGGACAGCCTGTCCCTCCTCCCCTGGGCAATTTTTTGCAGTTGGAGGGGCTCTGGCAGGAGTCAGCAATGGAGCAGGGTCTGGGACAAGAGCGGCTGTTGTCCCTCCAGCCTCTGGAGTTGGGCCTCTTCAAGAGCCTGCTTCATCTCCTTATCTTCTCTTTAGAGTTAGAACCTCCATCCTGCTGCAAGTTTTCAAATTCTGGCCGCTTCGGTAAATGACAGGACTGATAACTAAGGTTTCCTCTTCCAGTAAAGTTACTTCTTCTTCTCTAACGGGGGATGGGAATGGCGGGCTGACCTGGGGTCACAGAGCTGACTTCAAACCTCGTTGACCTTCTTCCCTTCTGCTAAGAGACATTAGTCCCGCTGGGCTGGTCTGGATTCTGGTCAGTCAGTTCTTGGTTCCAGTCCTAAAGTCATGAGCAACACACCTGCAGCCATCGTACTGGGTTTTAGGGATAAAGAAGGTAAACTGGGAGGTGAAGTGGAAAGAATGACAAGCTCCTGCCTGTGATTGTCTCTGTCGTTACAGCTATGTTCCGTGGAACCTGCACGAGCCAGAGAGAGGCAGATTTGACTTCTCCGGGAACCTGGACCTGGAGTACGTGATGTTGCTGCCTCGGTGACCTGGCCCGGGGTCGGGGCAGGGAGTTGGCTACTCGGGATGGACTAGGAACTATAGAGAACCAGAGAGGGACCTATGTCTGGAGCCTTGTTCTCAGGACCCTGTGAAGAGGCCCTGTACCCGGGACCTGGATGTTCCCCAGCCGTGACCTGTCACATCGTGGGGCTGGGCCTGCAGCCTCTGGGCCACAGTCTCCACGGCAGCCCAGGGTGGGGCTGAAGACCCTGGGTGCTGCCCGACTCTGCAGGAGGGTCCAGCGCCTGGGCTGAGACAGGGGCTGCCTCTCTAGGGGAGCAGGGCCGTTGGGGTCAAGTTCACCGTTAAGCCCGCTGTGTGCTGTCTGACGCCTTCCTCCTCAGGCCCCCATGGGGCTGTGTGGATGGTCTGAGGCTGGGAGCAGCTCTGGCCCCAGGCCTGGTGTGGGATTCCCTGCTGTGCTGGGGAGGGCGGAGCCTTGCCTTCACCCAGGCCGTCTGCCTGGTTGAGAGAGGGGGCGAGGGGAGGTGCTGGGCTCCCCCCACAGCCTCTGCCCTGGACGGTCATGGCAGGTGCTGACTTGTTTACTTCCCCAGGGCTTTTGTCCTGATGGCCGCGGAGATTGGGCTGTGGGTGATCCTGCGTCCAGGCCCCTACATCTGCAGCGAGATAGACCTCGGGGGCTTGCCCAGGTACGCGGGGCTGTGAGGGGCTCCATGGTAGCTTGAGGGTCCTGTGTGCTGGTGCAAAATGCTCACAGACATAGGTCTAGTTTGGCTTTTAAATTATAGTTTCCATTCTGTACTGAATTTC
>CAUYSK010073035.1:0-12885 GCA_963575035.1 Avahi laniger
GTGTTTGTACCCCGTAATATTCTGAAATTTAAAAAAAAAGAAGAAAATAAGGTCAAGTATACAAATATCTGGGAATAAAGACATTCATTAGTGTTGTTCATAGCAGAAAATTTGAAAATAAACTAAATGTTAATTAATGAAGTGTTGATTAAATAAAGCTATGTAATAGAAAATTATAGTTATTAAAAAATAAATTAAAAAAATCTCTGGTAGAATGTGATATTTCCCATGGGTTAAGAGTGAGAAAGGGTACTTAAGGAATTAAAGAAAGAGTTACATCTCTAAGGCCATCATTTAAAGAAGAAACTCTTCTCTTCCTTAGATGAGGACAAGCAATAAGATCAGGAGCAGATACGTAATCTCAAACAATGGTTAACTTAAAAACAAAGCAAAAAGATTATAGATTCTATTATAGGACTTTAGGTAACAGATATCACTCATTTCAGTTTGTCTAACACTAAGATTAGTGGGTTTGTGAACTACTGACCTCATTTAATACAAGCAAATACCTGTGATATTGACCAGGGTGAATTTATTTCACAACTGCTAAAGAGCTGCCTTTTTGAAATTACCACCATCTGTTGGATTGCATGGCCATGGCACTCAATAGACAAGAATGACTTCCAGTTTGTACACATATTGCTTATGTTTAAATGTCACTTCTGAAGTATGTGGATAATTTATTCTCTTCAGGTTAAACCCTTCCTGTACCCATCCATCCATACCCTTCCTCCAAAAGAAACCGTCATGCTAATCAATTGCTTATTAAATTGTTCACAGTGCGAGCAAAGGGACTCGTCAACCCAGTCCCACTCAAATGATCACATGACCCTTATTAGTGAGGTCAGATGACTGTGTTTGCCTAACTTGAAAGGGGATAACTAGCTTCTGGCAAACAACCTAGGTGGCAATGGTGAAAAGAGGGGATGCCAGTGGGTAGTACTCTCCAAGGAGGCTCTGGCAGGATGGATTTGACACAGTGGGGCTGAGGGGCACAAAACCAGGATGACAGTTCCTACAATGAGATAAATGAAGACACCCACGAGGGAAAGAACAACAATGGCTCCTGCCCAGGGAGGCTGCGACCTGCCCACTGGACAGGAGGAGCGCCTAACTAATTGCATTGCTGTCTGTCTCTACATAACACCGTTTGTTTATTGAAGGTCCCCTTCTTTGTCCTGAACAAATTGACCTATTTGCTTTACTTTGTGCATTTAATTTTCATCTGTACGTTTGCAAAATACCCCATCGGTGTTCATTATGGTAAATTAATATTACTGGTTCTGCAAGACAACCATCAGCCCTCATTCTCACTAACTCTTTCCCACCTCTCCCCCTCGTTCCTTGACTAATAGATATCATTTCAACAGTTTGACTAACTGCCGTGTTACAGAAAAGGCAGTAATTTATACTGATGTAATGGCCGTGATAAAAATCATTTGTGTGCTGATTTTATAAATTAGGGTGGAAATGTGAGTGCCTCTGAAAAATGAAGTGCTACCACATGGATTCCACTGTTGCTAATGCTTCATACCTTTCTGCTTCATTAAACCAATTTCACGGGGAGATGAGTTAGAGGAAGAAGCTGTGCTGCTTATGAGATGCAACAATGGTTTATTGAAAGAAATGGGGCTAAGATTAAATTAAGTGCTACTCGAGAAATATGGAAATACAAAAATATTCAGGCTTCTAGATGGGTAATTCAAAAATATGATAAGTTAGCTCTTTCATACTCCGAAAACTGGCTCATCATAATTGCATAGAATTGAATTCACAGCCTACTAATTAATATTGAAGAGTTTCTTCAAACTACCCTTATGAGTAGGAGAACCCAAGAATGAATTTATCCCATTTCCATTTTGAAATCATGTCAACTCAAAATTTTCTTTCAGATCTATTCTGATAGAGTTGGATCTTTAAAATGTTTCCTTGATGGTTTGCTCATTCTTGAGAAATAAACACCAATCTTAGATAAAAGGGGTTGGGGCAAGATGAAGGCACGTGGCAGAAAGTAGGTCATTCATTGGAAGTTGGCAATTACCAAACCTTGTAGCTGTTCTGGTCCTTTGTTTACAGGTTTCAGGTGGGCACACGCCAGCTGAATACAGATTTATGCTGGTCAGCATCTTGTTGCTCCTTTTTGGATAACGCTCTAAACTGGATGTGGAGACACTGAAAAAAAAAGCACTGATTGGCATGCCCTTAGAAGCAGGTAACAAGGAATTGAGATAGAACCATTTCCACTGTTCATCTAAATTGCCTACTATTTCCCCCCTTTCTGATGAGCTTGAAGTTTTCACTTTCTAGCAACTAAACCCTATTTGTTCCCTGAATTGTGAAGGATGTAAATACAAAGAGATTCATTCATTAAATAAGAGGCTTATGAATACTTGGTGGTTTTTTTAATGCAGAATTTCAAAGTGCAGCTGAGGAGCTGCCATTTTCTTCCCCCTTCACAATGAGATCTCTGTGTATAAGTGACCCAAGTCCCGGGGTTGAGTCCAGCTCTCAGATTAGCACAGAAAACACGCACAGATGTGACTTTCAACCCACCCCCTCCCACTGATGATAAAAGGACTTCCAAAAAGTGTTCCTCTAGGATAGGAGGAAAGCATTTTGAGATTACAATCCTGAAAATTACTATGTGCCAGGAGTCAGAGAACATATCCCCACTCAAATGGGAAATTTATTGATGTGCAGTCTGCTGTTACCATTGTGGAATTTGGGGTTCAACAGACTTAGTTCAAACAGCTAACATAGCATGTCTACAGTTATAGCAAACACTTTTCATCACACTATCATAGAGGGGCTTGCAGCAATCCCCTTTTGAGGCTCACCATTGCTATTAGCTGATAGGAATGTCCACCATCATCAGTGTGCTGGAAAAGTATGCTGCTCAAATGCTCGTCAGCCTGTTGGTGGCTTACAAAGCCACTGTCATGGTTTTAAACATTATTTAAAAAAGCATATACTTAGCTCAAAAGTAAAGAATGAACTTAAAATTAACTTTTAGAGAAACGTCAGTATTTGAGTTAGATACTTCTGGAACAGAGCATGGTTAAGAACTTGGCCTTCGACTAACTGATTACCTTAAGCCTCACCTTTATGGTCAATAAAATGAGATCTCTACATTTTATTCTGGCTAGAAGTTTCTACTGTCTATTTTGCTTTCATTGTACAAATTGTTTTAGGAGAGGCCTACAACAAGCCAGATGTTAATAGTTACAGAGTAGTTTCTTGCCTATGATTCATCAAAATTACTTAAGTCTGAATTGTTTCATGTAAATGTCACCCAACAGGTTTCAATACTCAGAGGTACAATTTTAAGAACAAAAAGCATGCATTATATTGGGGTGGGGGAAAAACAGGAAGCTTCACAAGATAAAGATGCCTTCATTCATGTCCTTCCTTTGACTAATATTCCCCACCACTGAAGAATCTAAGTTTCCCTTACTCCAAATTCTGGTTCACTCGGGCTCCAGCAACACTTGGAGCTGAAGAACCCTGCTTCTCCTGTTTCCACTGTGGTTAGAGCTCTGAGGAGGATGGGTGGCACTGGGAAGACTCAGGAGTAGAAAAGATTCATATGCATCACATACACAAACTTGGGGAAACTGCAAGAACCTTAAGATATTTGCCTAAAAGTCACACCATGAGTTAGGAGCGGATGATTGGGAAATAAGTTCCACAATTCTTTAGCTTCATTCAGGCCAGGTTCTGGCCCCAAAAGGTAACATGGATAAAATGGCTAAGACTCACTGATTAGTAGAAAGCGACCACTACTGGGGCAAATGTGCCAACTCAACCATGTCATGTAATCACTTTGATTGTCCCCAGCTCCTTCTGTCCATCTTCTTCTAAGCATTACTTTCTCGAGTCAATTTTCATTTGTCTCTGAGCTTATATTTCAAACTAAACGTTCTATTTAGTCTTTACCTCTTCTGGTCCCTTCTTCCCTTTTCTAACTTCCAATGCTACTGTCTTTCTCACTGCAGGAATTTTTTGTGTGTAAAAGTGAAAGCATAGCAGCAAAAAAAGCAGCAAAGGCATTTTATAAGCTTGCTATATTTTCCACATTTATTTCATGTAGTATGGAACATATAAATCAATAGTTAACATCAGTTACACTCGTATAATTATTGTCTCTGAGAAATCGAAATTGCTGAGTAAGCTTAAAAGGCCTGTCTTCACACAAATACTTACCCACTCAATCCTAAACCAGTGATTGTCAAACTTGAGCATGCATTAGAATCACCTGGTGGCCTTGTTAGCAGACTGCCATTCCCCTCCCCCAGCATCCTGATGCATTTAAGCTTGGGATGGGGCCTGAGATTTTGCCTAACAAATTCTCAGGGGATGTTGATGCTGCGGATCTGGGGAACACAAGACCAAAAAGCCCCATTGTTCTGTCTAGTCATTCTCCATCTTTGCTGAACATTAGAATAACCTAGGGATCTTTTCAAAAACCCAAAGACAATTCTGCACCTTATATAAATTAAATCAAAATCTCTGGGGGGTGGCACCAATGGATTATTACTTTTTATAGCTCCCCCAGTTGATCCCAATGTACAGCCAAGTTTGATAGCCAGTGCTATAGAAAGCAAAGTTGGTTTTTTGCTTTTGTTCTATTTAAGCAATAGAACATTAAGAATATAATAATTATCTTGTGTTTACATAGTGCTGATTTTTTCAAAAAGTACTTTCACACTTGATGGCTTGCCACAATTCCAAATATTTGTGTTCACTGTTAGGTAGAAGGACCACAATGGAGCCAAACTAGAAATCAATAACAAAAAGATAACAGGAAAACCTCCAAACATTTAGAAATTAGACAATATACTTCTAAATAATTTAGGAATCAAAGAGGAAGTCTAAAGTAAAGATTTAAAAGTACAGAGAACTGAATGTAAATGAAAATACAATACATCATAATGGTGATAAACTATTAATAGAAGCTTTCCCACTAAGATCAGAAAAAATAGAAGGATTTCCACTTTTGTCACACTTTTTCAACATTATACAGGAAGTCCTAGCTAATGCAATAAGACCAGAAAGACAATAAGGAAATAAAAGGTATACTGATTAGGAAGGAAGAAATAAAAATGTCTTTGTTTACAAATTGCATGATTGTCTATGTAGAAAATCTGAAGGAATCAACAAAAAAAAATCCTCCTGGAATGAATAAGTGATTATAGTAAGGATATGAGGTTAATATACAAAAGGCTAATCACTTTCCTATATACCAGCAATGAACAAGTATAAGTTGAAATTACAAAACAAAACACATTTGCATTAGCACTGAAACATATGAAATGCTTAGATATAAATCTAACA
Organism: Avahi laniger; assembly: GCA_963575035.1. Taxonomy (NCBI): domain Eukaryota; kingdom Metazoa; phylum Chordata; class Mammalia; order Primates; family Indriidae; genus Avahi; species Avahi laniger. The sequence continues at coordinate 5,335 of CAUYSK010073035.1, forward strand.
AAATGTGTATAATATCTGTATGAGGAAAACAAAACTGATGAAAGAAATTAAAGGAGAACTAAATAAATGGAGATATATTCCATGTTCATGGATAGAAAGACTTAATATTGTCAAGATGTCAGTTTTTCCCAATTCGATCTATAGATTTAACATAATCCCAATCAAAATCCCAGCAAGTTATTTTGTGGATATTGACAAATTGATTCTAAAGTTTATATGGTGAGGCAAAAGATCCATAATAGCCAGCATGATATTGAAGGAAAAGGACAAAGTCAGAAGACTGACATTACCTGATTTCAAGACTTACTATGAATCTACAGTAATCAATACAATGTGGTATTCATAAAACAATAGATAAATAGATCGATGGTAGAAAATAGACAGCCAAGAAATAGAGTCACAACAACATAGTCGATAGATCATTGAAAAAGAAGCAAAGGCAAAACAAGGGAGAAAAAATAGTCTTTTCAACAAATGGTATTGCACATCCTCATGCAATAATAATAATCATCATAATCAACTAGACACAGACTTTACACCCTTTATAAAAATTAACTCAAAGTGCACCATAGACCTAAAAGTAAAATGCAAAACTATAAAACTTTTAGAAGATAACACAGGAGGAAATCTGGATGACCTTGGGTATGGTGATGAACTTTTTGGATATAATGCCAATGGTATAATTAATCCATGAAAGAAAGTATTGATAATCTAAATTTCATTAAAATTAAAAATTTCTGCTCTGTGAAAGTCACTGCCAAGAGAATGAAAAGACCAGCCACGGACTGGGAGAAAATAGCAAAGACATATCTGATAAAGGACTGTTATCCAAAATATACAAGAACTCTTAAAAGTCAACAATAAGAAAACAAACAACCTGATAAAAAAAAATTGCCCAAAGACCTTAACATACATCTCATCAAAGAAGATACACAGATAGCAAATATATATATGAAAAGATGCTAGTGAGCATTGCAGGAGGGAAAATGCACGCCTCAAATCACAGTTTGGGTGTGGCAAAGTCATAACATATAATCAAAATGTTTGTACCCATAATATCCTGAAACAAATAAAAAATAAAATAAATAAATAAATTTAAGTTAATTAAAATGTTTCACAAATTGAAAAAAAAAGATGCTCCATATCATATATCATTAGGGAAACACAAATTAAAACAATAAGATACCACTACACATCTATAGAATGGCCAATATTCAGAACACTGATACCATAAAATGCTAGGCAGGATGCACAGCAACAGAAATTCACATTCATTGCTGATGGGAATGCAAAATGGTACAGCCACTTTGGAAGACAGTTTGGCAGCTTCTTCATTCTTATCATATGATTTAGCAATTGTGCTCCTTGGTGTTTACTCAAGGAAATTAAAAACTTATGTCCATACAAAAACCTCCACATATATGTTTATAACCACTTTATTCATAATTCCCAAAACTTGGAAGCAACCAAGATGTCCTTTATTAGGTGAGTGGATAACTAAGCCGGGGTATATTCATATATGGAATATTATTCAGTGCTAAAAGAAATGAGCTATCCAAGCTATAAAAAGACATAGAAGAAGGTTAAATGCATATTACCAAGTGAAAAAAACCAATCTGAAAAGGCTACATACTGTGTTATCCCAACATTCTGGAAAAGTCAAAACTATGGAGACAGTAAAATGATCAATGATTGCCAGGGGTTGGAAGAAAGGATTTGGGGGAGGAAGGAATGAATAGGCAGAGAAACAGAGGATTTTTAGAGAAGTTAAACTATTCTGTATGATACTGTAACGGTGGATACATGTCACAAACATGTATCCAAAGACTTGTCCAAATATATGGAATACATAACAACAAAAGTGAACTCTAATGTAAACTATGGACTTTGGGTGATAATGATGTGTCAAAATAGGTTCATCAATTGTAACAAATATACCACTCTGGTGAGAGATGTTGATAATGGCACAGATTGTGGTGGAGGGTGGGGATTAGTAGAGGGGAAATCTCTGTACCTTCTGCTAAACTTTGCTGTGAACCTAAAACTGCTCTAGAAAATAAAGTCTATTAAAAATTTTTTAAGACAGAAAAAGATACAATATACCAAAATATGTGGAATGCAACTATGGCAGTGAATAAAGTAAAACGTATGCAACTAAATGTTTACATCAGAAAAGAAGACAGGTTTTGTTTTTTTTTTTTTGAGACAGAGTCTCACTTTGTTGCCCTGGCTAGAGTGAGTGCCGTGGCGTCAGCCTAGCTCACAGCAATCTCACACTCCTGGGCTCAAGCAATCCTACTGGCTCAGCCTCCCAAGTAGCTAGGACTACAGGCATGCGCCACCATGCCCGGCTAATTTTTTCTATATATTTTTAGTTGTCCAATTAATTTCTTTCTATTTTTGGTAGAGACGGGGTCTCCCTCTTGCTAGGCTGATCTTGAACTCCTGAGCTCAAACAATCCGCCCGCCTCGGCCTCCCAGAGTGCTAGGATTACAGGCGTGAGCCACCGCGCCCAGGCAGAAGACAGGTTTTAAAAAGATAATCTAACTTCCTACTCTGAGAAACAAGAAAAAGAAGAGCAAAATAAACTCAAACAAGCAGAAGGAAGGAAATGACAAAGGTATGAGCAGAAATCAATGAAACTGAAAACAGAAAAATAGTAGAGAAAAATTAATGAAACAGATCACTGATTCTTTGGGGAAAAAATCAATAAAACTGACAAACCTATAGCAATACTGACAATGATAAGAGAGAAGATACAAATAAACAACATCAGGAGTGAAGCAGAGGATATCGTTACAGAACCTGTATCCATTAATAGGAAAATAAATGATTACTATAAATAACATTAGGCCCATAAATTTGACAACTTAGGAGAAATAGACTAATTCCTCAAAAACCACAAGCTATCCAAACTCAACTAAGATGAAATAGACATTTTGAATGGTCCTATGACTATTAAAGAAATTGAATTTGTAAGGCAGGCAATAATGAATGCTGATGAGGATGTGGAGAAAAGGGAACCCTCATACACTGCTGATGGGAATGTAGATTAGTACAACCACTTTGGAGAATAGTATAGAGTTTCTTCAAAAAACTAAAAATAGAACCACTATATGACCCAGCAATCCCACTGCTAGGTATATATCCAAAAGAAAGGAAATAAGTATTAATATATCAAAAAGTTATGTGCACTCCCATGTTTATTACAGCACTATTCATAATTGCCAAGATTTGGAATCAACCTAAGTGTCCATCAATGTATGAATGGATAAAGAAAATATGATACATATACACAATGGAATATTATTCAACCATAGAAAAGAATGAAATCCTGTCATTTGCAACATGTATGGAACGGGAGAACATTATGTTAAGTGAAATTTACGCCAAGCACAGAAAGACAAATTTCACATGTTCTCTCACATATGGAAGCTAGAAATTAAAACAGTTGATCTCATGGAGATGGAGAGTAGAACAACTGTTACCAGAGGCTGGGAAGGGTAGTTGTGGAGGAGGGGATAAAATTGGGATGGTTAATGAGTGCAAAAATATAGTCAGATAAAATGAACAAGATCTAGTATTTGATAGCACAGTAGGGTGACTGTAGTCAACAAGTTGTTATATGTTTTAAAATAACTAGAATGGTGTAATTGTAATGTTCTCAACACAAAGAAATGATAAATGCTTGAGGTGATGAACACCCCAATTATCCCTATTTGATTATTATACATTGTATGTCTGTATCACAACATCACATGTACCCCATAAATATATACAACTATTATGTACCCATAATAATTAAAAATTTAAAAAAGAAATAGAATTTGTAATAAAATACTCCCCCAAAGTAAACTATCCAGGCCCACATGGTTTCACTGGAGAATTCTACCAAACATTTAAAGAAGAATTACCAGCAATCTTATACATATTCTTTCAGAAAATAGAGGAGGGAACACTTCTCAACTCATTTTCTGATGCAAGTATTACCATAATACCCAAACCAGATAAAGATAGTACAAAAAAGAAAACTGCAGACAAATTATATATTATGAACTTCAATTCAAAATTACTCAAAAAATATCAGCAACTCAAATACAGCAATGTATTGACAAGGCTCAGAAAATGAAAAATATGGAAACTTCACATACTGAATATTTTAAGCTGAAGGAATTTGATAAAACTGCAGAAACAAGAAGCAGTTCTCTGATCTTCTCCTGCCCTTCTCCCTTGAAGAAGGTCATCAAACCTAGAAAGAATTTTCTGACCTTCCCCTGAAGCAGAACATAAGACTCCCATGCAAGAGGTGCCCACTCTAGCTGGAGGAAAGAAATACTGCATCTGAAGATCCAGGGACACAGAGAAGAATCTGAACCAACAGGCCTCGCTTATTTCCCTCCAGTTTGTTACCTTTAGATCATACCTCCTTTGTCCAATCAGACTTCTCCACAGCTGTCCACTGTTCATCAAACCAAAGTGTTAAAAAATACACAGGTTTCCCTGTTTTGGGGGAGTCTTAATTTCTGAAGGCTCCTGTGTCACCTAAAACTTATATTAAATAAATTTGTGTGTTTTTTCTTCTTTTTCTCTATGTTTTTCAGTTTTATTTTTAGACTCAGCCAAGAAACCCTAAGAGGGTTGAGAAAAACCTTCCTCCTGTACAGTATAAAAAGAATTATACACCATGACCAAATTGGATTTACTTAACCAAAGTTGCTTCAATACTCAAAAATCAACCAATTAAAAAAATCAGCCAAGTAATGTACCATATCAACAAGCTAAAGAAGAAAAATCATATGATCATGTAAATTGATTCATAAAAAGAAAATGGTGAAATTCAATAGCCATTCGTAATTTAAAAATAAAACAAAACCCTTCAGCAAATTATGGACAAAGAGAAACTACCTCAACTTGATAAAGAACATCTATAAAAGGCTGCAGCTAACATCATACAAAATGGTGAAAGGCTGAATGCTTTCCCCCTAATATTTAATGATGCTAGCTTTCACTGACCTTATTCCACATACTACTGAAAGTTCTAGCCCTGAAACAAGGCCAAAAGAAAAAAAAAGAGAGAGAGATAAAAGGCGTCTAGATTGGACAAGAAGGAATAAAACAGTCCCTATTTGTAGATGACATGACTGTATACATAGAAAATGCTAAGGAAATAACACAAAAACTCTTAGAACTTATAAATGAGTTCATTAAGGCCACAGGATACAAGATTAACACACAAATATCAATTACATTTTTAATATTTTATTTATTTTGATAGATTTGGGGGATACAGGTGTTTTTTTGCATCATGGATGAATTGTATAGTGGTGAAGTCAGGGCTTTTAGTGTACCTGTCACCCAAATAGTGTACATTGTACCTGATAGGTAATGTTTGATCCCTTTCACCCCTCCCATCCTACCCCCTCTGAATCTCCAATGTCCATTACATCACTTTGTATGACCATGTATACCCATCGTTTAGCTCCCACTTATAAGTGAATATATGTGGTATTTGTTTTTCCATTCCTGAAATACTTCACTTAGGATAATGGCCTCCAGTTCCATCCAAGTTGCTGCAAAAGACATTACTTCATTCTTTTTTATGGCTGAGTAGTATTCCATGCTCTCTATATACCACATTTTCTTTATCCACCCATCATTTGGTGGGCACATAGGTTGATTCCATATCCTTATAATTGTGAATTGTGCTGTGATATGCATACCAGTGCAGGTGTATTTTTGATATGATGACTTCTTTTCCTTTGGGTATATACCTAGCAGTGGGATTGCTGGATTGAATGGTAGATCTACTTTTAGTTCTTTGAGGAATATCCATAGTGTTTTCCATAGAGGTTGTACTAATTTACATTCCCACTAATAGCATATAAGTGTTCCCTTTTCACAGAACTCACGGCAACATCTACTGTTTTTTGACGTTTTAATAACGGCCATTCTAACAAGGGTAAGGAACAGACATCTCATCGTGGTTTTAATTTGCATTTCCTTGATGATTAGTGGTGTTGAGCATTTTTTCATATGTTTGTTGGCCATTTGTATATCTTCTTTGGAAAAAAATCTGTTTATGTCTTTTGCCCATTTTTAATGGGGTTATTTGTTTTTTTATGATTTATTTGAGTTCCTCATAGAGTGTGGATATTAGTCCTTTGTCAGATGTATAGTTTACAAATATTTCCTCCCATTCTGTAGATTGTCTATTTACTCTGTTGAGTATTTCTTTTGCTGTGCAGAAACTTTTAGTTTAAATAAGTCCCATTTATTTTTGTTTATGCTGCATTTGTTTTGGGCATCTTAGTCATAAGTTCTTTGCCTAAGTCAATGTCCAGAAGAATTTTTCCTAAATTTTCTTCTACAATTTTTATGGTTTCAGGTCTTATATTTAGGTCTTTAATTCATCTTGAGTTAATTTTTGTATATGGCAAGAGATAGGGATCCAATTTCATTCTCCTACATGTGGCTATCCAATTTTCCCAACATCATGTATTGAATAGGGTGTCCTTTCAACAGTGTGCTTTTGTCTGCTTTGCTGAAGATCAGTTGGTTACAGGTATTTGGTTTTATTTCTGGGTTCTCTATTCTGTTCCATTGACCTATGTGTCTACATTTATACCAGAATTATGTTGTTTTGGTTACTATAGCCTTGTAGTATAATTTGAAGTCAGATAATGTTACGCCTCCAGATTTGTTCTTTTTGCTTAGGATTGCCTTGGCTATTCAGACTCTTTTTTGACTCTGTATGAAATTTAGAATTGTTTTTTCTAATTCTTTGAAAAATGGCATTGGTGTTTTGATGGAAATCATACTGAATCTATAAATCACTTTGGGCAGTATGAACATTTTAACAATATTGATTATTCCAATCCATGAGCATGGAGTGTTTTTCCATTTGTTTGTGTCACTTATGATTTCTTTCATCAGTATTTTGTAGTTCTCCCTGTAGAGATCTTTCACCTCTTTGGTTAAGTACATTCCGAGATATTTTATTTCCTTTGCAGCTATTGTAAGTGGTATTGAGTACTGTAATTGCATTTTTATGCTAACAATGAACATGTAGAAGCCAAAAGGAAAAACACAATTCTGTTCACAAGCACTTCAAAGAAAATGGAATAGATACAAATCTAACAAAACTTGTACAGAATCTGTATGCTTAGAATTATAAAGTCCTGATGAAAGAAATCAAAGAATAACTACATAAATGGAGATACATATTGTGTTCATGAGTTGGAACACTCAACATAGAAAAGATGTGAATTCTCCCCAAATTGATCTATAAGTTTAATGCAATTCCTATCAAAATATCAGAAAGGATTCTGGTAGACATAGATAGACAAGCTTATTCTAAATTTTTTTTTTTTTTTTTTTTTGGAGACAGAGTCTCACTCTCTTGCCTGGGGCGAGTGCCGTGGCGTCAGCCTAGCTCACAGCAACCTCAAACTCCTGGGCTCAGGCAATCCTACTGTCTCAGCCTCCCGAGTAGCTGGGACTACAGGCATGCGCCACCATGCCCAGCTAATTTCTTCTATATATATTTTTAG
>CAUYSK010073037.1:0-10041 GCA_963575035.1 Avahi laniger
TATCATCTATGAATACTATAAAAACCTCTATGCACATAAACTTGAAAATGTGGAGGAAATGGTCAAATTCTTAGAAACATGCAGCCTCCCTAGGCTCAATCAAGAAAAAATAGAATTCCTGAACAGACCAATATCAAGTACTGAAATTGAAACGGCAATCATTTATGCATTTATTTCTGACATTATTTTTTTTGTTCCCACATTTCACAAATTAGATATAGTTTTTATTGCCATGACCTAATGTGGAAGCCTATTGTTTTGGAAAGATCACTGGAGTTGGTGCAAACTGACCTGGTTCTAAGAAAGTGTACTACTTATAGCATGTGACCTTGGGGCAGTTATTTAATGTCTCAGTCTTACAGAGTTGTCATGAGGGGCTGAACGTACTGTATTTAAAGATGTCATCCAGTTCCTGGCACACAGTATATGCTCAATACTTTACAGCGATTACCACAGCCATTAATATCCATGTATATGCATGTGGCCAAATTGTCCCTGAACAATTCTAGAAAATCCTTTGAAACTCTCAGAAAAAATGAAGCCAATTCCCCTAATTAAGTTAAACATAATTTTAAAAATCCTCTCCTAATGGAAAATATATTTTGTCCGTTTAAAAAGTTCATTGATAGTTACTAAAGTACAGCTCTAAAAGTCTAAATGTCTCTCAAATACTTTGTTAGATTCATTGCTTTGGATTTGTTTGTCATTGATATTACTCTAAACCCCATTTCATTCTGAATCATCCTAAATAACTTACTGGACTTGCAGAGAGCCCATTGGACACATTTATAGCCAAGGCAACTCTTTGTAAATGGACAAATTTCCATGACACATTCATTATAATCAAACTGAGCTGTGGTGCAATAAGTCAGGCAACTTGAGGTATATCATTAAGTTTGTTTACATTGTATAGCTGAAAAAATGCAGACTGGTACTCAGAGGTCCTCACTTGATTGGCCCCCCCTTAGAGGGCCACATGGAGCTCTCTAGAATTCTTAAAGGACACATTTGACTTACACAAAATCTTTATTTCAAGATAAAGTAAGAGCCTAGTGCATGCTAGGTCCTGAAATGCCTATGAGTATGACAGGAGCACTATTTCGCTGAATTTAAGAGAAGAAAATAGATTCCATTTATTTTAGAAATCCCTACTCATTATTTTTGAGTATTGTGAAGTTCAAACTTGTTTCAGGGCAGGAGAAAAAGCTGTCTGCAGGAAACATGTGTGTTACATTAGAATCTGGCAATCCTAAACACTAAAAAGGAGTAATAAGGAAAGGTAGCTTGCCACATAGCTCAGTGAATTTTCAGTGTGTATTCCAGCAAAAGTCCACAAAATGCAGAAGCTGGATGAGCCAAAGGCATTATAGCTATCATTTCAGGGCAGTAGACCTGCCATTTTCTGACTTTTTATGATTTACTCTAATTTCTGGAAGAAGAGAATTTCTCCACTGCAGACAAACATATAAATTGGATGTCCTTTTTGCTTTTCTTTTGGATGTTCTTTTTGCTTTTTTCCCCCCCTTTTCTTTTATATTCATGTACTGAATTCTCCATTTGAAGGCTTCCAGAAATAATAATAAAAGCAATAACAATGGCAATATAATACCAACAGCAGCAACAACGATTCGTTGATGCCTGTTTTGGGCCACACATTTTTGGTAAACTTTTTAAAGATAGATCCTTATTTCTCTTATTTCTCTGCCACAACAGCTATGCAAGATCAGAGTTATTTTCCCCATTTTCATGGTGAAATAATTAAGGATAAAGGTGTGGGATCACTCAGTTAGTTATAAATGGTAGATCCAGTATGTCTGATGCTAGGAAGAGCTCAGAACCGTGTGCTAAAGTTTCAAACCATAATCTCTGGGATATTTCGCATATGTTCAAGTGAGTTTTAGAAATATATTGGTTTAAACAGGATCTAAGAATGTTGCTGAAGGACCCCCTCAGGGCCTTTAACATGCTCTGGGACTCTTCCAGAGAGGGAAGAGTGTAAATTGTTAACCATCGAACGGACACTTTCTCCCAGGAGTATTATATTTCATGGAATATTTTAGAAACACTGGATTAGACTAACGGCCAGACTAGAGTCTGTCTAGTGTTTATAATCTCTGATACCTGTGTTAACCAAGCTACAATCCAAAGAATTATGTTGAAGTGAAAGACTAGGACACTAATGTAATCAATAGGAGAGTCTATTCATCAGGATAAGCATCAGCATAATTTGTAGCATTTGGTTGAGAGAAATTTACTTAGTAATGCAGTCTGTGTTGTCACCTTCACAGAACACCAGAACACAAACCTCAGCTGTAGCTTGAGTGTTTTTTTATCGTCATGTGCTGGCTGAGAGTTGCCTTAATTGTTCATGTATTATTTTGTTTGTATGAGATGGTAGTATCTTTATTTGGATAGTTTGAGCCATTTTATTAGACCAAAGAATCACTAATTTTAAACTGAAGAACATGTAGAGATTCATTATCTAATTTCCTCACTTTAATGAGTTTGAAAACTGGGACCTGGCATGGTAGAAGCTCACATCTGGTTGGAGTAGAAGTCCAGCTTTTCATTTGCAGGCTGCTGTTCCCTCCCCTGTCGCTATGACTTGGTCCTCTCCCTCTCCTTTGAACAGCACCTGTTAAATGGATTGTCTTGGATGTGGGTGAGACTCAATCAGGAAGATCATCCTAAGCAAATTTTCTCTGTTAGTATCCACTTTGCCAACCTGTCAAACTTCTTGCCACAAATCACAAATATTTTCTCCTCTTGTGAGAAGCATGATAATATTTGCAGAAATGGAAGAATTTGTATTTTGGGAGGAATGAGAAGAAGGTGCTATTATTGGATATTTTGTATTGAAAATTGAACTTTCTCAAGAGCTGAAAAAATTCTCGACTACACCTCAGAAGGAGTGGATCTGTTTTGTCTATTGGCAGAACTGAGATTAGGATCAGTCACCTTGATGTTTAGCCTCATTGCATTGATGCTTATGTCATCATATTTCGGCAATGACCCACAGAAAATCTCTCTCTCTAACCTACAGCTAAATATTCCTGATTTGCCCCCTTGGGCCAGATAAATTAACCCATGGGCAAAGTACAGGCAGTGAACTATTAATGTCCACTCTCACCTGACTGATGTAAACTATTTTCTGTCCTCTTGAACTCACTGTAATTATTATCTATTTATGTCTTCAGAAAATTTTGAATCTTATAAAAGTAATAACAATATGATTAAAGATGGAAACTATTTTGCTACTAAAATTTTTAAACCAAAATAGTAATCTGTGCTCTTTTATGAATAGACTATTCACAGAATGTAAGTTTATTTTTTTTTAGTGATCTTTTCTTGGGGGGAGTCTGGAAAGTAAAAAATGGTGTGTTATACAGTTCTGCAACCAATTTGGCTCATTGTAAGTATATATTGACTTTTTATGTATAATGTGGAATCAATAAAAAATAACAGACTGAAGTTGCTTGTAATCATGGGTGTTGGCCATTAGAAAAAAAGCCTCATGCACATGGTAACGGGCAACTTGAAAGTGTCACGAACTGAAAATGTAAACCATATAAAGTGAGAGAGAAAAGGAGAGAGACTTGAGGAAACGACAGTGATAATGTGTTCATCTTCCTCTAAGCTGAACCATTTATAGACATTAAGTAATATCTTTCCCTTTTCCAATCAGGACGGCAGCAAAATATATACGACACACATTTCCTATTTGGAAATCTACAATGAATGTGGTTATGATCTATTGGATCCAAGACATGAAGCCTCCAGTTTGGAAGATTTGCCGTGAGTAGCAGAACAACAAAGAATGTAGGGAAATTACTTTCAGATGTTCCCTTCAATTGTTTTCTTTGAAACTGTGCATGTTTCTGGTCTCCATCATAATTAGCAAATATTGGATAACAGAATCTTTTTAAAATATAATGGATATTTTTTTTCAGTTATGACAAATGGATGGTAGTGATGGGAACTAAAATTGCCTGTAACTCATTTCTTGGGAAAATCTCTTTTGGAGTTGGCACAAGAGAGTGCAGTGAATGTTCTCTGAGAGTGGGTGCTTGGAGGATTGATGGGATATGACAATACTACTTTACTCCTGCCACATGAAATCCTTTTACTCTTCTAATAACTTTTTCTGAGAAGTTATTCTAATTAGAGTTCAAGTAGCAATGAGAGAATCTGAAAGAGATATAATAAAATTTTAAGTTTTCCCCAAATGCTTCCCTGCTATCATTAATGCTAACATTGGCAATCATTTGATCAGATTGACACTGATTGTTTCATGACTGAAATGTAAATAGAGCCTTCAGAGATTATCTTTAATTGAGTAAGTTACCCTGCCAGCATTTATATAACATTGCTTAATGCTTGTTTGTCTGCCTAAATTAGACATATATTAATTGGTAATAGTTCATATACTTTTGTGTAGACATCTTCATATATTAGAAGTAGCCTACAGCCAAGAAAATGTATTTTTAATATTTTTCTTATACTCTAAAATAATTTAGAAATACATATTAATTATATACCCAAAGATCAACAACCAGTTGATTATTTCAATTTGCAAAGAAATTCAGAAGAAATAATAAGAAAAATAAGTTATACTCTTTATCCCACCCTTATATGTATTCTTTCATTAATATTGCTTGAGAGTTTTTGCATATCATCTCTTTTATGCTTACAATATTTATGAGAGGAACTTAGTAAAGGGGACTATTGCTTAAAATCTAAATATTTGTATAAGAATTAAGAGAAAGGAAAGATTACTGACTCTATGGAAGGAAGTGACCTTAAAAAAAACATTAGAATTAAAGTTTACAAAAAAGGTAAGACTCTTTACGTAGAAGGATAAGAACAACAACATTAAAGGCATGAAGGTGTGCTTGGAAAGGCAGTATGTTGAGGAATGCTATGGTCTGAATGGTTGTGAGCACCAAAACACATATGTTGAAGCTTAACCACCAATATGATGGTAATAGGAAGTGGGGCCTTTTGGGAAGTGATTAGGTCAGAGGTGGAGCCCTCATGAATGGTAGAATTAGTATCCTTATAAAATAGGCCCAAAAGACTTTGTTCACATTTCTTCTACCATGTTGAGGACACAGCCAGAAGTTGGCAGTCTGAAACCTGGAAGAGGGCCCTCACCAGAATCCAACAATGCTGGCAACCTGATCTTGGACTTTCCAGCTTCCAGAACTGTGAGCAATAAATTTCTGTTGTTTATAAGACATCCATTCTATGGTATTTTTTTATGGTGGAATGGACTAAGACAAGGAGTCATTGGAAATAAAAGTGGAAAGGCCAACTGAAACCAGTTTTTGGAGGGACTTGAAAAACAAGCTTTTAGTGTGAGATTGGTCTTTATTTTAATAAGTTTCTTATTAATTATTAATGTTTTAGCCTCCAGTCTAATCTATGTATCTTCAGGCTAAATCTTGCTTTAAATTGATTCCAACAAGCCACATCTACACCTAAGAGCTTGAAGGCTGTTAATAGTAATCCAGGAATGAAAGGCTTCTTGGCTATGATGAACATGGAGGAGGAGAAATAAATTCAAAAAATATGCAAAAAAAATTAAATAACATAAATTGATTTTACCTAGCACTTTGGATTTGATTGAATTTGAAAAGAAATTGTAAATCATAGAATGCTCTCTTTATTTTACTGATTAAAGAGATTAAGTCCAGAGAGGTATGACTTTCCCAGAGTTAATGGTACAACAAGGATTAAAAAACAGATACTCTCATTTTCATGCCAAAGTAGCAAAAAGAGCTTCAAGATTTTTATACAGGGGCCTAGAGAATTAAGAAGTCATTGACCTAAAAAAGAGACTTCCATTAGAAAACATGATTGGTTAATGATGATAAATTTTACATATATAACTTTAGTGTCTGGCACTACTATACTAGATGCTTATATTTACAATAAATTCCTCAGAGGTGGGAAGTATGCTTTACTGGCAGTCTTTCTACTGCCTAAGCCACAGTAAGTAAGTCCTTAAAATTTTTAAAATTGTTTAAAATTATCTGTTGAATTGAAACTATGGAGTAGACTTTTTGAAAACACAAGTGTAGAGGGAGACAAACAAGCATGAGTTCTATTCATCTGAATCTAATTGATATGATTAGGTGCAGCCTAACTATGGGAAGAACTAGGAATAGGAAAAGTCCGCTGAATTCTAAGAGAGGTAGTATAATGTGGAATAAAAAATATTTGATTAGAAGAAGTCAGGAAATTTAGGTTCCAATTCCAGTCCTGGAGTCTTAGATAAATTCTTTCATTTTTCTGGGTTTCTCTGTCTATAAAATGTGGATTAAATAATATTTCACAACCTTTCAACCTCCAATGTCTAAAGTTAAAAGATTGTTGACCTTCACAGGGTAGGACTTATGTAGTGACTTTTCTCTCCTTCACAAAATAATAAAAAGTAATTTTGATATTTTCTAATGTCCTCCTTCTAGAAAAGAGCAAGCCTCTTGAGAGCAAGGACAATGCCTTGGTTCACTCTGTGTCCTCTATGTTTCTCAGTATGGTCAGCATTTGGAAGTAATTCTCAATGTTGGCCAATTTGTCTCTAGATATTGCTAGCTTTCTATCTTCTTTTCTACTGTTCCTTCTTTAGTATCTTTGTCCCCTTGTTGGAGAATGAGTTTGCCAACTCAAGTTAGAAGAGACCTTAGTTACAAAACAGATGTTTTCAACAAACTACTTTACGTATACACAAAAGTGGTCCTAAAGATGTTCTTCTTATTCTTATATTTTGTACTATAATTACATGATAACATATCCCACTAAAATAAAAATGTCATTAAGAAGATTCCCATATCCATGTCTATAGCCTATTACTTCAAATATATTCAATACTATTTAAAATAAAATTCCAGAACAATTCAAGAATTGGGTAGTCCTTTGGTGTGGTGATAATGAGATTTAACTAGCATTGAGTCTGCTAGTTTTCTAGGGGTTTTAGAAGGGTTTGTCTTTTACTGAGATTATAAAGTAATTCTTTATAATGGAATTCGACTTTTGCTATTCTTGAATTGGATTAAGAGTGTGCACTGCTAATCTGGTGTCACACACGCTTGAACTAGGACAAACTCTAATTCTGAAGTTCTATCTGTCTGGTTGACTGGTTTCATTGTTGTGTGCTAAAATGTCCTAAACACTATGAATGCCTTCCAAAAATAGTAAGCAAAGTGTCTATCATCTTGATTCTTCCTTGTAGTCATTCATTTGAAGGACAATGGTAAATGCCCATTTGATCACGTCTGTTTCTTATAGTAGGCTTAACTATGTAAAATCAAACTCAAGGTCATTTTGATGGTGTACAATAAAGCCATCTGTAACAGCTTTCTTACCATTGAGTGATACAACATCACCCCAGACATCACCTTCTAGATGCTCTTCTCACATGCACTCTGACTTTCCTTACTTTTTTTTCTTTTACATTCTATTGAGTTCTACCTCTTTGTTGTTGCAGAAGCATTTGCCTATAAACTCCCTGTGGACTTTGTACATGTGATATCAGGTCACCAGACTAAAGTCAATTGCTTTTATGAAAATGTTGCTCTAGTCATTTGTTTAGTAAATATGAGAAATACTGACATCTACATTAGCAATCAAAAGTAATTAAACCAGGCCAGGTGCGGTGGCTCACGCCTGTAATCCTAGCACTCTGGGAGGCCAAGACGGGTGGATTGTTTGAGCTCAGGAGTTCGAAACCAGCCTGAGTGAGAGCAAGACCCCATCTCTACTAAAAATAGAAAGAAATTAGTTGGACAACTAAAAATATATAGAAAAAATTAGCCAGGCATGGTGGCGCGTGCCTATAGTCCCAACTACTCTGTTATCCAATGTGAGTTGATTTTTGTGAGAGGTGAGAGGTGGGGATCCAGTTTCAATCTTCTGAATGTGGATATCCAGTTTTCCCAGCACCACTTATTGAATAGAGATTCTTTTCCCCAATGTATGCTTTTGTCTGCTTTGTCAAAGATTAGACGACAATATGAGGATGGTTTTATATCTGGGATCTCTGTCCTATTCCAAAGGTCGGTATCTCTGTTCTTTTGTCAGTACCATGCTGCTTAGTTACTATAGCCTTGTAATAAAGAATGAAGTCTGGCAAACTGATGCCTCCCAATTTTTTCTTTTTGCTTAAGTTTGCTTTGGCTATATGAGGTCTTCTCTGGTTCCAAATGAAGCATAGAATTATTTTTTCTAAATCTGTAAAGAATGATGGTGGAATTTTGATAGGGATTGCATTAATTCTGTAGATCACTTTAGGTAGAATTGACATTTTGACAATACTGATTCTACCAATCCATGAGCATAGTAGGAATTTCCATCTGTGTGCATCATCTACAATTTCTTTTCTCAATGTTTCATAGTTCTCCCTATAAATATCTCTCACCTCCTTCATTAAATATATTCCTAAATATTTAAATTTATTTGTGAATAAAATTTAATTAAATTTATTGTGAAAGGTGTTGCATCTTTGATTTGATTTTTGGCTTAACTGTTATTGGCATATATGAATGCCACTGATTTTTGTGCATTAATTTTGTATCTTGAGACTTTACTGAATTCATTTATCAACTCCAGGAGTTTCTGGGCTGAATCCTTGGGATTTTCTGGGTATAATAGCATATCATCAGCAAAGAGTGAGAATTTGACCTCTTCTGCCCCCATTTGGACACCGTTAATTCCCTTCTCTTGTCTGATTGCTCTGGCAAGGACTTCCAAAACTATGTTGAATATAAGTAGGGATAGTGGGCAACCTTGTCTGGTTACAGTTCTAAGTGGGAATGCTGTCGATTTTTTCCCATTCAATATGATATTGACTGTGGGTTTTTCATATATGGCTTTAATAATTTTAAGGAATGTCTCATCTATGCCTGTTTTGTTGAAGGTTTTTATCATAAAAGTGTGCTGGATTTTATCAAATGCTTTTTCTGAGTCTGTTAAGAGAATCATATGATCTTTGTTCTTGTTTTTATTTATGTGGTGAATTACATTTATAGATTTTTGTATGTTGAACCAGCCTTGCATCCCTGGGATAAAGACCACCTGGTCGTGGTGAATTATTTTTTTGATGTGCTGTTGGGTTCGGTTTGTCAAAATTTTGTTGGGAATTTTAGCGTCTATATTCATGAGGGATATTGGTCTGCAGTTTTCTGTTTTTGCTACATCCTTTCCTGGCTTTGGTATCAAGGTGATATTGGCTTTGTAGAATGAGTTGGGGAGGGTTCCATCCTTCTCAATGTGCTTCTGCACAGCCAAGGAGACTGTCCTTAGAGCAAATAGACAATCTACAGAATGGGAGAAAATATTTTCTTCTACACATCTGATAAAGAGCTGATAATAAGAATCTATATAGAACTTAAGAAAATCAACAACAACAAAAAATCAAACAACTCCATCAACAAACGGGCAAAGGACATGAATAGAAACTTTTCAAAAGAAGACAAAATAATGGCCAACTGATATATAAAAAATCTCAATATCTCTAATCATTAGGGAAATACAAATCAAAACTATAATGAGATATTGCCTAACTCCAGTGAGAATGGCCTCTATTAAAAAGTCCCAAAATAACAAATACTGACAAGGATGCGGAGAGACAGAAACATTCTTACACTGCTGGTGGGACTGCAAATTAGTACAACTCCTGTGAAAAGTAATTTGGAGATACTTCAAAGGGCTAAAAATAGAAATACCATTTGATCCAGCAATCCCACTACTAGGCATCTATCCAAAGGAAAAAAAGACATTCTATAATAAAGACATCTACACTCAAATGTTTATAGCAGCACCATTTACAATTGCAAAGATGTGGAAACAACCCAAATGCCCATCAATACATGAGTGGGTTAATAAAATGTGGTATATGTAGACCATGGAATGCTACTCAACTACAAAAAACAATGGTGATCTAACACCTCTTATATTATCCTAGATAGAGATTCAGCCCATCCTTCAAAGTGAGTTATCACAAGGATGGAAAAAGAAGCACCACATATA
Organism: Avahi laniger; assembly: GCA_963575035.1. Taxonomy (NCBI): domain Eukaryota; kingdom Metazoa; phylum Chordata; class Mammalia; order Primates; family Indriidae; genus Avahi; species Avahi laniger. The sequence continues at coordinate 10,030 of CAUYSK010073037.1, forward strand.
TCCACCATCAAA
>CAUYSK010073040.1:0-14014 GCA_963575035.1 Avahi laniger
TAATTTCTTTCTATTTTTAGTAGAGACGGGGTCTCGCTCTTGCTCAGGCTGATTTCGAACTCCTGAGCTCAAACGATCCGCCTGCCTCGGCCTCCCAGGGAGCTAGGATTACAGGCGTGAGCCACTGCGCCCAGCCAAGAAGATAATTTTTTTAAAGCAGTTCAGTCATATAGTTCCTTCCTTCCTTTTTTTATTCCTTCTTTCCTCCTTTTCTTCCTTCCTGTTTTACTCCCTTACATTCCTCCTCATTCTCTCTCCTTCCTTTTCTCCCTCTCTCCTTCCCTCCTTTCCCCTCCTTTTTTTTTCTTTTATCTTGTTTTTAACATAATCTTTCCCCATGCCTCACCCCCGACCTTCAGGCATACCATATCCTCAGTATATGTGTGCTAACCACAGGGCCAATAGCAGCTGTTGTACCACCGGCGTTTGTTCAACGAGATGATTTTAAAATATAAAGATACGAAATTGGTGGGTGGACTGAAATTTTAGATGGGGTATCTTTTTGCATGAAGAAGATAAGTGGGAATGTCCTGCCCCGTTAGAAGCTAGGAAGGGGCCATTCAACAGACGATGGAGAAGGGGCGTTACTTGAACAATTTAAGCAGAGTCCCATTTCCTATTTGACCCCACCCATCCACTTTGGTTTTTGCCATTCGGACACAGATAACTCTGTCTGTGCACCTGTCTCAGAAAGTCCTGATTCAGCAAGTGACGAGGCGAGTCTTTGCAGATAAACAGTGAACTGTACCACTTAATTGTGGGATCTTCCTCTCCAAACTGGGTCTCCTGTTTATCCCTCTCTCATTCGGGGATATGTTTTCTCAATGTGGGGCCTTCAGCTGCAAACAACACATGAGTGTGCACACACATACAGCAACGGGAACTTGCTTTAACGTCATCTGTGACTTATTTTTGTGGGAAATTAGTTTCTAAATTCTCCTTCTTCCTTAGGGAATTTTTTTCCCAATTAGTTGAACAAATGATGATATTTGTTTGCAGCTTCCAGGTTGCCCATAAAGAACACCAGTTATTAATTTAGGAAAATTGCTTGATCAATGCTATGCAGGGCTATTATATCTTTTTTCTGCTGATAAGAGAAAAGAGTGATATGTCATATTGAAACAACTGGAAAAACAGATTGCTAAATTAGAAGTGGAAATATAATTAAATGCACCCTCTGATAATTGGCTAGAATTGAAAGCATTTAAGTCTGTACATAATCAAATATTGCCTGGAAATGCTACAGAATCCTTATTTTATGCTAAATAGATATTTATGGAAAGACAATTAAGGAGGAAATTTGCTTGCTAATTTGATTAAAAACACAATGGATCTCTGTTATTTCACCTTTTAAGCCTCCAATTAGGAGGAAGCTGATTAGAAAAGAAGAAATAAATTTCATTTTTAAGATCTATTATCAAACATTGCATTTTTTAAAAAGTGGAATTATTCATAACAATTAAAGATGTGTTTTCATAATTATTCTCAGAAAAGAATAGATACACTCCTAGTTCTTCTTTAAAATGAAAAAAAAAAGTCTAAAGAAAAAATAACACTGTGTCATCAGTATTTATGGGAGAGAGAAGGTAGTTTATTGACCACATGAGCCCATTTTACAGAAAATAAAAACAAGTTGAAGGAATTCCACTTACTGAAAGCCATCCTAAAACACAGATGTATGGAATCTATAACTTAAGGATTGTATTCATTCTCTGTTTATACTACTTATTTTCTTTATTATATCATAGTTATTAGTAGACACATCCTTTTTGCTTTATTTTTGATTCATCCATTAAACAGACATTTACCAAGCACCTACTATGTGGCAGGCAGTGTTCTGGGTACAGGGGGTACAGCAGAGAATGGAGGAGACAATTTCCTACCATTAAGGATCTTGCATTCTACTTGAAAGTGGACAATGTAGAAGATAAGTAAGTACGATATATAATGGGTTGGATAGTAATGGATGCTAGAGAAGATAAGTATGAAAAATATGAAGTATAGGTGGGTTTTAATTTTAGAGAGAGTGGTCAAAGAGGGCCTCACTGAGGAGACTTCTGAGTGAAGATTTGAATGAAGTGAAGTAACTGACCTTGCAGATACCTGAAGAAAGCCTGTAGGCAGATGTGTAAAGGCTCTGAGGCGGGGATGCGCCGGTTTGTTGGGACAACAATAAAAAATGGTCTTGATAGAGCACATCAAAGGCAGTGGTGTGTACCACGACCAGCCCAAGTTGTAGGTCACAGGTCACAGTAAAGATTTTGACGTCTAATCAAAATGAGATGGGAAGGACTGGCTGGCTTGAACAGAGGAGAAATTATCTGCTTTGTATCATTAAATGTGAGTTTGTAAATGGCAGGGACTACTCTGGACCATGCAGTTCTGTATAGTTCACTAAGTGGCTTAACATAGTGCCTCTTACATAGGGTTCAGAAGTATGTTTTAAATAAATTATACTTCCAAAGCTAACTCCAACTTCCTTTTTTATTTATGTGTCATCACTCCACTGGTTTGTAGATAGCTTAAGAACCTTTTTATTTACTTTATTATTTAGTACACCGTCAACACTGCAAAGTATTTATTAATGATGCTGATTACCTTTATACACAAAAATCTAAAATGTGGCTCTAATTTAGACACAAAAATGACAGTCAGCAAACTGCAAAGGGAAACACCAGGGATTATATCTTTATAGTCTAATTAATGTCTGTATTTCCTAGGAATTGGCTAATTTGGTGAATGTTCAAAAAAATTCTCTTGGTACATTATGCATATGGTAAATATTCTTTGCTTTTCTTCCTTTGGAACTATATTTAAAGAAGAATAAATTAATTCTGGAGTACCACTTTGTCACAGAAAGAAGCCAGAGGGATATCCCTAAATTTCTATTTTATGTACCTTCTCATTATTTTCCATGTTACCATAAAACAGCATTATTACTTGGTGAAAGTTTTGTTTTATTGTAAGATGATAAAATGAATTTTAACCTTATTTCAAAGGATGTATCCCAAAGTCAGCTAAATATGCTCATGGATTTGTTCCAGCCAAGGTTTTATTGGTGCTAATTGACAGGTCCAATTGTACACCACTAAATTTGGAACTGGAAATCACCTATCTTTGAATAGCCATAATTTAATCAAGCTTGTTTTAGCTCTCTTATCATTTCATAATGAAATATAAAATATCTTACAAGCAAATGCTTCTCTTCCAGGAATTAAAATAGAGAGCAAAGAATTCACAGGGCAAAGAACAACAATCAGTACAAATACAATTATCTTCTCATATACAAGATAAAGCAACTTTACCTTTTTTTTTAATTCGATATCAGAGTAGCACAATCTTTTCTCTCAACTTGTAAAAGCACATATTATTCTCATAATTGTACTAAAGCAAAAAAAAAATATGAGCAATTGTGGAATATCAAACACTAAAGTTACTAGTGTGTTTTCTGAGAAAAACTAAGCTTCAGGAAGCTTATAACTGTAGACATTAACCCTAAAGACAGAAGTAAGCCTTCATATATCTAGAAGCAATGTGAATATTTGCCGCTAATAGCACCCAGAGTGAAGATTTTTTCACTCTCTACTCTTCATCAATTTCTGTGCTAATTGAATGATAAAGACCCTGGCGGGGGGGGGGGGTGTCAAACAATTTTTTCATACAAAATGCTAAAACATCCCTTGATGATGGCTAGCCATGATGGATTCGGGCTTGCATAACTGATGTATAAGAGGTCTTTGAAGAGATCACAGCCACACTAGATAAAAGATGCTCAGGAATTGAGATATAGTTAATATTTTAGGGAAAAGAAGTACATTTGCTAGGGTTCCACATCAGAGATAAAGGTAAAAGAACCATTGCACATGGGATAAAGAGTACAGACTGGAAAATTAGTTTTAGAGACACTACAAAGAGAAGCCTTTAAAAGAAACGTTTATGTTGGGGGGAAAAATGTTGAAGATGGGCAGCCCATGTACAATTAATTGAAGATCAGTCCTTCATTACAAACCATTTTTAATATAGCTGCTATCTCACAGAACTGATTATAACCAAAATTCTTTCTAACTGCTTAATGTAGTAGACTTATCACTAAGCTAGGAAGGTAAAAATCTAGATTCAGTCACAGTAAATGATTAAATGACCTTGGGCAATTAACTTAACCACTCAAAGTCTCAGAGTCCAACCTAGAGAATAGGAAATTGGGGCTAGAGAGATCACCGAAGTCTCTTCTGTCTCTAAGATTATTTGATTCTAAGAGCTCATATGCTCTGGGGAATTTGGAGGACAGAAGCCAGTCAATACCCACTATCAAAAACCAAAAAGATCAAAAAATAAATAATCATCAAACAAGTCTCTCTATTAGAGTGAACAACTAAAATGAGTGAGTAGTCTGTAGTGTTTCAGAAAAGACTCAGATGGCTGGCTTTTTTAAATTTACAGTTTTGCTTTCAGTAAAGACTACATGGTATAATCAGTCGAACTGTGGAAATATGTTATGAAGACTATTTATTCCTGAGTTCTTGGAACTTTCATTGATCGTATAAAGAAAGTTACATATTCCAAAGCCTGGAGTAGCCTCGGAGAAGCTCGAGTTGCGGTAATTTTGTATTGCCTGAGGTTTATATTGCTCCTGATAGTATATATTTTACAATAGGATTAAAAGACATTAAAATAAGAAAAATGTAAATAACTGCTTTTGTAGTAGTGCAAATACATGAAAATTTAACCAGATGTATTGTCTTTATTCTGAGATTATACGTGCACACAAATCCCTGCAAAAATGTTCTCGAACTGCTTTTATGTGACTGTGGCTTGAAATTTGAGCTATTAGATTTTGAACTATCTGAAAGAATAGACTTCTTTCATCATATAATTCCCTAACATCATCTTACAGAGTCAGTATTCCATGCATTTTTGTTAAATTGAATTCTTCTGCCACCACAGTGCCTTTGTTTTAATGAAGAGCATGATTATTAATTTAGATGACATGTAACCAAGTTTAAGGCAGACAAAAAATGTCTCTGCGGGAAACCAAAAGGAACATTTTTGGGATATAATGAAAATATTGACTTAAAATTAATTTCTCCATGCTTTTTAACCTAAAATGGGTGAATATTTTTAATACCTGAAACAAAAGTTTTCTCAGTATAAATAAACCTTCTGAAAAAGAACTTTCCTTTCACTAAGTCACAGAACTTCAATTGTCTCAGATCAGGTGTGTATTACCAACATTAAGCAAAACTCAGTTATTCACAATGTCTGCAGAGCTGTGAATAAACTTTACTGATATATGGACATTGCTGGAAAAGACACAGATGTGAGTTCCATGGAAAGAAAGCATTTCTTTGCCTGAATTTTTGATAATTACACTTCTAAAGCAAAAGATAAACTCTGACCACCTGCACCTTCGTACTCTTAGGAGAAATAAGACATCTGCAACAATAACTACAATACAAAAAGAGATGATGCCATAAATTACAGAATTTCAGATACATTGGCATGAGAATTCAGGAGGAGGAGGGAATAATTCCAGTTGAAGCAATCAGACATCAGGGAAGTCATTATAAACGTGGACATTAGGGGAGAGGGTGAGGATCCAGCCTTCCAAGGAAAGAGAGCAACTTGTGGGAAAAGCAGGTAGGCAGGGAGCTGTGAGGCACTAACTGAAAAGAGGATTTTTACCCGAACTTCTAGCATGAGAAAGAGAACAGTGGGCAATAAGGCACTAGATGGTGCAGAGCTTTGGATGCCTGACGTAGACTTTAATCATCAGCCTTGGATCAAGCATAGAGGGTTTTATGGAGAATGACAGAACCGGAGCTGTGTTTTAGGACATTCATGCTGGCAGCACTGTGTAGGATGGATTGAAGGAGGTGATGCCGGCTCAGGCTCAACAGTTCCTTAACACATTAACTGCCATGAGAGTTGTATTTAACTCACTCTAGTCTTGACCACGGGACCTCATGGAGCATATATAAAATCTTTCTTGTTGATATCCTTATTGTTACAATTAATATTGACAATTTAATTCTAAAAATGTGGATTAAATGAATAGAAGTCAATAAATTGCGTTTTTCTATTTATGTTTACCTTTAAATTACACTCAAAGTTTTTATTCTATTTTTGTAATACAATACTGTGGGCTCCAGGAAAAGTTTCTATTTTTTGTGTGTGTGGCAGTCAAAAAAGGCACAGTTGCAGTAGCGACTAACCTGTGTGCCACTGAAAATCGCCCTGCGTTCCACCTGCAGCACCAGGTGAAGACTGCTTGCCTCTTTCCATAATACCCTGGATCTGTGGACAGTTAAAACCCATCTATTATGTGAGCTGTGTGCAGCTGGCCTGTTAACGATAATTATGTCATAATAAAAGGCACATATAATTCCCTAGCACTGGGGATAGAGGCAATATAACACTCCAACACTCCCACTTTGTTCCTGTTTTAGGTCTTGAAGTTTTATAATAACAAGTTACTTAATTCATCTTGAGATTTGAGCTATGCCACTGACATCAGCTTTCTAATTATCTTTATCAACATGGCTACAGAAAGAAAAAGAGTGATTCCATAATTTAGACTTGAGATTAACAAATAGAATGCTAATCGGTATTTTGGAAATATGATTTTCAAAGTTAGTAGACTTGATAACAGCAAGAAAATGTTTTAACCTAAAGTCACTTTGAAAGCTAAAATAGATATTAAATTTAGCCCCCCAAGGAAAGTGAGAAGAGCCCTCGTTGAAGCTTTAACGCTTTGATTAAACCTGATAGTACGTTATCCTTAGGGTAACTTCTACTTCAAGATGAGCCTCATTCCATGGGCCAGGCCATTGTAATTATGTATAATAGAATTTTTTTTTCCAAAATACATTACAATGTGTGAAAGAGATAATCTCATTTTAACAGAGAGAAAAGAAAATCTGTTAAAGAGAATGGAGGAGATTATACTTGCCTTTCTTGTCTTTGCTGCCTAAAGTGTAGTGAAATTGTGTGCCTGTTATCAGACCAAATACAGACATAGTTTAAAGAGATCAATCTTCCTTAAAGATTTTATCAGGTAGAGACATCAGTCCTGCCTTTTTTCTTGCTTCAGGGCACTGCAAATGACCTCAGAGCACATCTTTATGCTAGTTCACCAGGAAGAATCATTTGCCAAAATTTTGTAGAACAAAACTCCCCTAAATTTTTGTGAGACCAGTTACGCAGAGTTATGAGCAGATTTTGTTATATACAGATTCACTATCCTCATCTTTCACAAGCTTTGAGTTCCTGCTAGGATATTTTGGACATAAGGAATATTTTCTTCTTTCTTTTTCTCTGGGAAACAACCATCAGATATAAAAGGAGTTACATAATCAAGGCACAACTGTGAGCTTTGAGACTATTTTTAATTGTCAGAATCTGCTTCTCATCATAAATTGATCTCCCAAGCTCCATAATTTGGGATAAAAACCAATGGCGATCTTGAAGAAATAATAAGCGAGGATTTTAGAGAGATGAAGAAGAGAAGCATTCAAAAAAGGATCAGAGGACACTCTTATTCACAGGTGCACTGGATGCCAGAGCTTACAGAAAAAAATTTAGAGGTATATTTAGTGCTATTGAAACTGTTCTCATCTTTTCATAGGGAGAGATCAGTATTACATTTTGAGAAACCACAAGGAAAAGCCTATCTTTGAAAGTCTGGTGCTACCCAAGATTCTGTCGTTGCTTATTGGCTCTTCCAATGGGTCCTCTCTTACTTTTAGCATGGTTTTACCAAATACATGCTATGTATGCCGGTGACACCCAGGTCTATAATAATCCAGACCTAATCCCTGAGGTTCAAATTTGAATAATGATCTGCCTTTACATGTGAATGTCCCTCCCGCAGGCATCTCACACCTATCCTGTCATCTAGAGCACAAGACCTCCTCTCATAGCACTCCTTGCATTGAGTTCGACATGTCGTTTCTCTACCTACCTACCTACCTCTCCCACTGGACCAACAGCCCTGGGAAGGCCAGGGTGATGTTGTTTTGTTCATATTTGCAGGCCTAGCTCCTGGTACATAGCAGCTGTTCAATAAGTATTTTTGAATAAATGAATCAATGGAGTAGGGCTTGAATAATTTTGGTTAATTATGCTTTCATAAAATGTCCCTCTCCAATCACTGCCATTTAAGATGGGACTGCATTCGGACTTACCTAAGTACCTGTCTACCTAAGGTCACAGCACGCTGATTCACTATGTACAGTCATTTCAGACGATGATTTGCTATATGGCTTTTCCTATGAATATTCTGCCAAGTCCAAATCATTTAATATTACTGATCATTCAGCTGATAGAATGGTAAATAGAGAATTATTGCCTTTCAGAAGAAAGCTACTAAAAATGCATATGCATATTCAACGCAGTACCTAAAAAGCATAATATAAAAAATGTTTTCATTCTCAAATGCACGGTTCAGTTAAAGCAGAGCTTCGCCTCACAGGGAACAGGCAAACTGCATCTGGCACCTTTTAGGGAAACTGTAAAAATCTACTTAGGAATGGCACTAGATTTACATAGAATATTTATGTACAATAGAGAAGTCACTAATTCCTCTCATCAGTAAATAGAGTGGAATGCCTTAAAACAAGCCCATCCTTTTTTCCTATCTAATAAGTGGATATAAAACTGGGATACATGCAAAAAGTATTTAATTGCCATAGGTAATTGTCAGGATAAGTGTTCAAGAATCTAAATTCTGTAAAGATATACATGTAAAAAATTTTTGAGGGGCATCAAATAAGACCATCTGAGACTTGATTCCTTTCAACTCATTTGGGATGTACTCTGTGCCCTTCCAGAGCAGGCTGCTTCATTTCGCCCTGCCCTCTTTTCCTTAAAAATCACAAAAGGACATCATGCATTGACTGATGCCTTGCATTAATCTACACTTGAGGGTTACTGGAAAAACCGATGTATCATTTTTTCTAAGTGTGCAAGATTCTCTATGAGTAGACAATGTGAGAAAAAGTTATAAATAATTTCCAACTATCTTTCTACTTATTAATATGAAATTAAGAAATTCTCTGAAAAGTCAGAGAAGTCAGACTGAATTTAGCTAAGAAAATACAAGGTCATATGAGTTCCACTAGAAAATTCTCTGCATCATGATAATGACCATTAGATCTCAGATCTTTAAGGTCTTCACTCAGGCAAGACAAAAATAGTAATTTGTTAAATGAGAATATGGGAAATCCTATCTATCTTTTGAGGTCTCTCATTTTCACTTGGTCATGAATTTCACTTCTTCAGTGTCTTTATAATTTTCCATTATGACTGCTAGACTCATTGCTGTCATATAAAAAAATAGAATGTCTTTATTTCTACGTACCATTTGCATTTTAATTTCCAGCCCCTTTCAGGGATATTTCTTTTGCTAAGTAATGTCCAGCAGCCAATTTCAATCTGGAAAGAAAATAATTAAATTATTAACTCCCCTGGAGGGGTAGCTACTATATTTGTCTTTTGTTTCTGAATTGGATCATCAGACTATATGTTTCTGCCACATTAACCTCATTTTAGCAATGGTTTTCAATGTGAGTTGGGGGGAGAAAGTAGAACAAATGCTTTCAATACAATGGTTAATCTGTATGACACATTTGCTTCCATGTAATATTAATAATGATGGCAGTTTATATTATTCTCTAAATCAGAACTCAAAATGTTTTATAGTATCACTTTAAAAATATTCATCATACTTCTTAAAGTAGGATATTAGCAAAAGTAAAAGAAATACAACGGCAAAAAGTAGTGAAATTATTTTCCCACATGATCCACTGTTAATGTTGGGTTTTCAGTTCTTCTAATTCCCTTTAGTCATGTGTATAGCCCAATTATCTGCTTAAGTTTTATTTTTAAAAATTATAATTTTTCTTGAATTCCAACAATAATAAAAAAGCAAACAAATGATAGTTAGTTACTTAGTACTTGTTAGTTGGAAATCATAAGATATATTAGTAAACATGTTTTGGGTTGTAAATCACAGAATGTACATACATCTTGAACTCTCTTAAAAAGAAAAATAAATTTATTAGTTTATATAATATAGAATCTAGAGGTTGGTGGGCTTTGGATATAGTCTGGTCAAGTCTTACTCAATTTCTTTACAATTCTATTAGGTCTTTTTTATTCCACAAAGAGCTTCATTCTTTAAGTTAACTTTTCTTGTCCTGCAAATGGCTATTGTATTTGTGGGCACATGCTCACCTCTGTACCAATCAGTGTAACTGGACACCTCCCGTATATGCAGATTGGAAGACAGGCGTAGGCCTTGGATTAGGACTCATGAAAATTCTCTCATGGGATGATGCAGTCCTCCAAAGTGCTTGCCGCTATGTAACAGAAAAAAGGCACATGCTGAGGTGTCAGTTCCCATACTTATCTAAACTTTAACATTTCAATAGGCTCTTTCTTAAACCACAAAAGCATTCCCTCCAGTATATGGAAAAATGATCCACAATCTGCAGAGCAGAGGATCTCTCATTCTGTAGCAGTTAAGGTTCACTTCCCTATAGCACCTGTTCTTCTTTGAAGGCTCTTAGCAAACCTATAAGGATTTAAAAATCAGATTCTTTGAAATCTAGAAAGTTATTAATTGGGATTAGGGGGGATAAAAAGAGTGTCAAATGATTTATTGTAAAAGGTCTTGTCTTTTTGAGGGAGAGGATCTTATGGGCTGTATTGTGCCCCCTCACAAATTTGTATGTTGAAGTCCCAACTCCTGGTATGTAGGTAACCATATTTGGAGATAAGGTCTTTAAAGTGGCAATTGGGTTAGAATAAGCCCTTTAGTGTGAGATCCTAATCCATCTAATCTGACTGATGTTCTTATAAGAAAAGGAATAGACACTGGGGTGACAACGCACAGAGCAATGACTGTGTGAAGAGACAGCAGGAAGACAGCCATCTACAAACAAAGAAAAGAGGCCTCAGAAGAACCCAACCCTCCTGGCACCTTGATCTCAGACTTCCAGCCTCTAGAACTGTGAGAAAAAAAATTTCTGTTGTTTAATATACCCAGTCTGTGATATTTTGTCATGGCAGCCCTAACAAACTAATACAGAGGGTTGTTTGTTTGATTTTTGTACATTAAATATCTGATTGTCGAAGCAATTAATTTCTATTAAATAGTTTTATTTCTTAACATGCCTTTGTTAGATGCATTCTATTTCTGGTCTAGGACTTTCTCCTGTGACTGGTTACATATATATAGCTGTTTCCTTTTGGAAGATATAAAACTAAGCTGTCTCTTTCAATCTTTTAATTTAGAGTTTTATGGTTACAGTGAAGAGAGCAGATTTCACAGAAGGAAATAGTAACTTTGCTGGTGTTCAAGGAATACTTCTCACACTTGGTGAGGTTGATGTATTTCTCTTCACCAGTGGATTATGTAATGCCACTAGAAAGTTTTTAAATTTTTACACTGGTCCAGAACTGGTCATTTTCCTTCCAACCCGCAAACGCTATAAGGATCAGATCTGTGAGCCAGCACTCCTGTCGCAATGGTCTCGTTCTCATTCTTTGTTGCTGTTTATTAGTGCTTTTCCCTCAGGGGCCTTGAGGACATTCCTGGTTTTTGTTTCTGTAACCACTATCTCTTTTCATCTCATCATCAATCCACTTCTTATAATATGTTATATAAACGAAATATCTTCTTGTTAATGTGTGCTGAGATTTGGACTCAAATGTGTAAATTATGACTGACTGCCTATATCTAAAAAACTTAATTATGTTACTATTAGATAAAATAATGGGCAGAAAATGTTGGTTTGAAATATTCTATTTTCCCTCTGTTCCTGTTAAAGCTGAGTTGGTTGGTTCTTAGAGAAAAGAGAGAGAAATGAAAGGCAAAGCTTTTGCCTAGAACCTTGTCCCCAAAGGAATTGAGTTAACATAAAATCGTGACTGCCTAGAAAGGCTAAACTAGGTCTGGTTTCCTCTAAGATTTCTGTCATATGCTCTTTGAGTCTATATAATATGATTAATACCTTCACTTTCATTTTTCTTGTATTAACAATTGTGAAATGAGTGTGAAAATTCTGTACTGCAAAAGTTTGTTACCAAAATCACTGAAAATATCACAAAGGGGGCCTTGACCCCTCAAAATCTGTTAAACAAATATTAAATAAGGTCAAATGTAAAGATGCTTGTTTCTCTTCTTAATCTTTCTATCATTCTGGTGAGTTTCTTTTTGTATTTTTCCTATGGAAGAGAATGCCTAATGAACTACATGGGCAGTGAACACTGAGTCAGAGTGAATAATACTTCTAGATTTGAGGAGTTTATTTTAGTTATAAGGAAAGTTCCAGTTTAGAATTTATTCTAGACAAATAATGACATTAAAAATCAACCAAGGTTTTGTTAGTAACTCTTTAACTCAAGCAAAAGCAATGCAAGCCAATTTAAACATTTAAACCTCAGAAATGCCAGTGAAGACTATAAAGCTAATTTGACTAATGATTTCTAAATCTTATAAAATCTTCCTTTGTATATGTGTTTCCCAAAACTGGAAATGAATCCACTTCCTAGTAAAAACTACTCAATCCTGCAATTGTAATTTGAATCAATGAGATATGAATATAGAGCAGCACTGCCTTGCATTTTTTTTCTGTTAATTCAAAAATCACTTGTCTTCAAATCTGCTGTTTTCTCTTTAGAGACAAGCTCATTAGAGAAATATAGAGATTTTTACATAATGACATGATGCAAATGAAACGAGTATATTTATCCAAGTATGACTTCCATAGCTATTTATTTTTCTCTCTAACTCTAAAATTTCATTTGTGAGTATCAATTACATTATCCAGTTTTTAAGTATCACTAATAGAACAAACATTATTATATTAGAAAAGATAATTAGATATTGTCTCAACAATGATGTCTTTTAAATAGCACTTTTGCAATCTGCTGCTCTGAAGAAAATATGACTAGTGGTTAGCATAATTTTTACAATACCATTTACCTAAACTTTACATTTCATATGTAATTTTTCTAAATAAATAAGGAACACACTCTCACTAACTCCATTTCTGATAAATATTTTCAAAACAAGATGAGGGTTTAATAGCCTTTAATAATCTTCATATCGTAATAGGAGGGAAGGATTTCCCCCACTGTGTGTATAATATTGAAGCAGTAAACCCTATATAACTATACAATGGAAGTTAAACTTTCTATGATATATATCTGTATTTCCTGAGACTTACTGAAATATTTTAAGATAAATTATTCTTCAGGAGTACTTTATTAAATATCAAATATTAATCTATTTGAAGTTATGATCTGGCAAGGGAAGTCATTAACTTCTCTCAGGTGGAAACCATTTTGCAACAGGGCAAAAGAGATTGGTCTCTAATTCCTTAATCGCTCATTCGGTGACTCTAGGGGCAAACACTCGTTAATCAGCCCTCAGATAAGAAACTTGTTCTGCTCTTTTAATGATCAAGTATTCTGGGGAGACTTAAACCATCTCCTCCGTTTTCATAACATTAGACTTGCTGGCTCATCATCCCAATTGCCCATGATTTCATTCTGTACCATGAATGACTAAAATTCAAGTTCTCTCTCCTTTTTCCTCAATCAACCATCTAGGCTTGTATCCTCAGAATTTTAGCATCATTTTTTTTTATTTCGGCATATTATGGGGGTACAGATGTTTAGGTTATATATGTTGCCCTTGCCCCCTCGCCCCCCAAGTCCGAGCTTCAAGCTTGTCCATCTCCCGGGTGGTGCATCACACTCACTGTTTGTGCATATGCCCGTCGCCTCCTTCCCCCTCCCCCTGCCCCCTGCCCAACATCCAGTAAATGTTATTCTTATATGAGCACTTAAGTGTTGATCAGTTAACACCAATTTGATGGTGAGTACATGTGGTGCTTGTCTTTCCATTCTTGGGATACCTCACTTAGTAGAATGCATTCCAGCTCTATCCAGGAGAATACAAGAGGTGCTATATCACCATTGTTTCTTAAAGCTGAATAGTACTCCA
>CAUYSK010073043.1:0-10854 GCA_963575035.1 Avahi laniger
GCTATACCTGAGGCATAAATTGCTGCAGAGTCTGATCCAATTAAATTCAGGCCCCTTTGCAGAGGTAGTTTTTGAGGCTAGCCTTTGAGGTTCGTTCTGACCCTAGGAGGGCTCTTCTTTTTTTTTTTTTTTTTTTTTTGAGACAGAGTCTCACTGTGTTGCCCGGGCTAGAGTGCCGTGGCGTCACCCTAGCTCACAGCAACCTCAAACTCCTGGGCTCAAGCGATCCTCCTGCCTCCGCCTCCCGAGTAGCTGGGACTACAGGCATGTGCCACCATGCCCGGCTAATTTTTTCTATATATTTTTAGTTGTCCAATTAATTGCTTTCTAGTTTTTAGTAGAGACGGGGTCTCGCTCTTGCTCAGGCTGGTCTCGAACTCCTGAGTTCAAACAATCCGCCCGCCTCGGCCTCCCAGAGAGCTAGGATTACAGGCGTGAGCCACCACGCCCGGCCGACATTATCTTTTGAAGATATATAATGAAATATTTACAGTTGTAATTACATAATATCCGGGATTTGCTTCAAAGTAATCAGTGAGAGAAGGGGATGGGGGGTTGAGATGAAAAAATAGTCCCTCATGGTTTGACCATTGTCAGTGCTGAGTGACAGGGCCTTTCGTTTCACTATTCTGTCAACTTCATATACGTTTGAAATTCTCCACACTTCAAGTTTTAAAAAATATTCAATGATACAGTGAGAAAGCTAATCCCTTTTTGTTACTTCTTTGATCCATCTGACTAAACTAGTCTAGTTGGAAAGTCTCTTATCTTTTTCATAAGGTCAGGCTCATTGTCTGCAACTACATATTCATAAAATTCTTTGGTTTTTAAGTGATCCTGGCTTAAGTTCTATCATGATAGAAAATTTATATAAAATTTGTATATATTTTTAAACGTATATAATTTATTGTATATAATTTATATATTATAAAATTTTCAAACAAAAGTTTTAAGAGGTATGAATTTTACATAGTATGCTCCCATGTGCAAAAACTGTAATTTTATTTCTCTGTAGCTAAACTCAAGTTAATTCTTGTGCCCTATTTCTTCCTCAGCAACAGAAAGTATGACTAAATTCAGTCAATCCCAGTGTAAAATTCAGTCTTTTCTGGGGTCAGCTCAAAATTCTTCTTAGCATAATGTCCCTCCCCTTCTCTCCTCTCCGAAGTGACTTTTATTCTGGTATCAGAGAAGAATGGGGTGCCAGGACTGCTCTGCTTCTTCACGGGGTGCAATATAATTTCCTGAGTCTTCCACACTGTCCCCAGGCACTGGCTCTTGAAGTCTACTTTTTGTCCTTCTCACCTGCTTTCTGGCACCTTGGGGTCCATAGCCCAATTGCTACTCAAAATATAGTTTGTGGACCAGCAACATCAGCATTACCTAGGAGCTTATTAGAAATGCAGAGTCTCAGGCTCCACCCCAGACCAACCGGGTGAGAATCTGCATGACATGAGAGTTTAAGAAGCGCTGCTCTATAGCACCTGCTAGAATTGGCCCGAACCCCCTACCTGCCATCAACGAAGCATCCAAGCTCCACCAACCTTTTCCCTGATTCTTCTCCTCCCATCTAATTTTATTTCCCTTTGAGTAGGAAATCACATATATTTTGTTGTGTCTGTTTTGTTTTGTTTTGTTTTTTGTTTTTGAGACAGCTTCTCACTCTCTCACCCAGACTAAAGTGCAGCGGCATCATCATAGTTCACTGCAACCTCGAACTCCTGGGCTCAAGCAATCCCCCTACCTCAGCCTCCTGAGGACTAGGACTACGGGCATGTGCCACCACACCCAGCTAATTTAAAATTTTTTTTTTTTTTTTAGAGACAGGGTCTCACTATGTTGCCCAGGCTGGTGTCAAATTCCTGGGCTCAACAGTCCTCCTGCCTCAGCCTTCCAAAGTTAACGTTAAGATTACAGGCATGAGCCACTGCACCCAACCAGGAATGAGATATATTTTGAACATATTGCTTATCCATTCTTTATAACCCTGCTTCCTAATGGACTTAATTGTTGATGTGCTAAAATTTTCTCTTTCCTTAAAAAGATAAATCAAAAACTGTGGCTTGAAGACGATTTGCCTACTATGAGATTTAAATCACTTCAACAAGTGATCACTCTTGAGGACAGTGTGTGTAGAAAGCTCTTCCTCCCAGGTGAATGGTGGAGGCATGGACAATGGGAAAGCCCAAGTTAGCATCTCAAAATATTAATGGCTATATTGATTTTTAAAAATGAGTCAATCTAGTGCTCTCTTAGGCAGCACATATAATTTGGAACGAGACAGAGAAGATTAGCTTGGCCCATGTGCAAGGATGACACACAAACTCATGAAGTGTTTCATAAAACAAAAAAGTCAATCTAGAGAAAAATATTAAGTACATAATATATAACGGTGTGCAATAATTGAAGCCTGGAAATCCCTAGGACTCTTTTTTCTGGGGCTGAACCGATCTATACTTGTCGTGAGTCTCTCTCTCTAGAAGGCACAGGGAAAAGCACAAGTAGTTGATCCACTGAGCTTAATGCTGCAATAACGAGACTAGCTGGTGATATGAAAGAAATGGGAGGCTTGGAGGACGTGTTTTGGTGTTCAGATGGGAAACAAGGGGTCTGCAGGACTCTGGGAGCTCCCTAAGGTTTGGAACTAAACCATGTTCATATTTGCTTCCACAGAAACTACCAGTCTGTTGCGCAATTGCCTCAGTAAATAGTTGTAGAATGTGTGCCTCAGACTGAGAGAAAATAAATTTTTTTTATTTCTTAAATTATTTCGGTACTATGGCACCGGTTTTTCAAAAAAAAAAGAAGAACCCACCTAATTTTATTATAAGCCCTCATGCCACCAGGTGATGGAAATTTAACCAATCAGCTGGAATTTGCTCCCCATCTGCTCACTCTGATAAAATAATCCTATTGCAAATCTCACCTTCTGAGGGAAGTCTGCAGGGCGAGGTCTGACCTCTTCCCATGCATGCTTCCTCAGCACCAGTCTCATTAGCCTTTTTGCTGTTTCTGGAACACAGCAACCTCATGCCACCCCATTTGCTGTTCCTTTTCTGGGGGCACTTTTCTCCCAGATCTTTAGCAGGTTCCCTTCCCCCTATCAGTGCGGACTCTGCTATCCGAAAGGGCATCCTGTCACCACCCTGCTTCATTTCTTCATAGAACTTAACCATTTTAGAAGTTATGGGATGTATTTATTTGTTTACTTGTTTGTTCTCTGCATCTCATATGAGAACACAAACTCCATGAAGAAAATAACTTTATCTTTTTCACATATCTCTAGTGTATAAAGCAATGTTAGCATGTGGCTGATGTTTGGTAAATATTCGTTGAATGGATGAATGATCTCACATTAATCTCCCATATTTTAAACCTTCTTCTGTATTAATTATTTCCACCTCATTTTAGTCCTGAACTGTATTCTCTGGTATTGGATTTCATGAATCATCTCCTTAACAAAATTACTAGCTTAGTAGAGCCCAGGGGCTGGGTTTCACTGTTCCTTACCCTCTCTCATAATGGCTGGCCACAGATCAGGGAACATAGTAAGTGCTCAGTAAATCCTTTTTGAATTATAGTGAGAGGATTTGGTTTAGCTTATTCTTTAAAATGAAGTTTGAAACATCACACAGAGATTTGTTCATCCTTCACATGCTACAGTTTGTAATTCAGTCTGGGTGCAGTGGCTCACACCTGGAATTTCAGCATTTTGGGAGGCTGAGATGGGAGGATCACTTGAGCCCAGGAGTTGGAGGCTGCAGTGGGTAATGTTTATATTATTGCACTCCAGCCTGAGTGACATAGCAAGATCTTGTCTCTAAATAAATAAATAATTAAAACAAAAAATTATAATTCAGAGAAGGGTAAACGTAAATATGAAGAGAGAGGGTGTACAAAAGCGGCCCATTCTTCAAGTAGTAATGGGTGAAGTGGTCCTTTCTGAAAGGTTTGCTGAGGCCCTAGACTGAAATATGGCACAGTATCAGGGTGACCATGCAGTCTTTTAATGGCTGTATCCTGCTATCACATGATGATTATCTGCCCAGAAAAGCATCTGGAAGCTAAAGATTTCCATGTGTATTGGATTCGATTAGTTCACTACATCTATAAATTAAAATAAAAGTTCAAAGTGGGGTTCTGAAGTAACTACTAAGACGTTCTTTTTTTCTAAATCAATTAAAAAGTCATTATCAAGTATCCTATCTTAGAATGATAATTTATATCTTTTGGCTTCGTTGTATCCTCTTAGAAGTTAACGCATGGTATTTTCCCCTCCTCTTGATTTTTTTTTCCATCTAATAAACTTTGATTTTTTTCTCTCTCTCTGTATTCTTAATGCAGCTGAGTTTCACATGACTCTTTCATTTAACAGCTTCATTTCATAAAGGCTGTTACCAGGCTTGGTCATCTCTGTACATAGCTTCTGTGATTGATATCAGCCCAGTTCTGGGAAAACTGTTTTAATTACTACTGGCTCTGAAATGCCCTGAGGAACACCAATATTTGGTACTTAGTTATTACACAGACCTCATCATCTGAATAAATAACCTCTTAGATTTTCTATGAAGGACTTAGGTGGATATATCAATTCAACTAAAAGAAACTGAAGGCTATGGAATAACTTACTGATTTGGGGAGTGTTCTCAGTGGCTGCTTGGGACTATCCTCTTGGCCATTAGGGACAACACAGAGCACACAGTAGGTGCTCAGTGAATCATCACAGGCTAAAGAGTGATGTCCACAGAGATAGATTTGTTTCTCTGGAGGTGCTCTCCACAGTCCTGGTGCAGGAGGAAATCCCTGGATACTCATACTCTAGATCCCATCCCAAGTTCTGTTATTTCCTACTGCCATGACCCTCAGTTCATTAATCTAAAAACCAGGAATCCATGCTTATTTCATGGGATTATTGAGAGGACAAGATGAAAACATATGTGAACATGTTTTACAAACTACTAGGTGCTACACAGGGATTACAAATACAGTGAGACAGCAACTCAGCCCTTGGGGTGTCCAGAAAACATTGTCCCTGATCTACACGCAAGCTTCAGGGAGTCCAGGGTCCCCTAGAATACGGTATCCCATCAGAAGTCTCGAGGGGCTGATGCTTCAGACACTCATCTCATGAAGAAGGCCAAACATCCAGAGTTTCCCTAGGTCAGCAGCTGGAGGACTCTTAAGCAAAAGACAGGTTCTATTTCAAAATTCAGGGCCTCTTTACAGCTTCTCTGGATGTCAGGGCTGGGCCCAGGGATGCCCCTAACCTGGAAGGGTTGAAGTCCACATTTCCATTTCGTTTTCAACTTAGAAGAAATTGTGATGATCAACACAGCTTATTTCCAGTGCCATCTTAATGTCCTCATTTCCTTTGAAATCCCAGCATTCATGCACACACCCCCCTAACTAAAGCAGATACATTTTTTTTTAACCTCCTGTACTGGTCAGGATGAGCTAAATTTATCTGTAGAACCAAACAATCCCTGAATCTCAGTGAAGTAACACACCAGTATACAACTGACTTCTCATTCGCCATACCTGGCCAGCACAGGTTTAGTAGGAGCGCTTTGCTCCTCCTGGTCTCTCACAGACGGAGGTAACGTAAGTGCCATCTCAATCAACTTTCATCATAACAAAGGCAGGACTAAGAGAACATGGCAAACCATATGCTGGCTTGTAAAGTTTCTATCCTGAAGAGGCACATGCCTCTACTCATATTGCATTGGCTAAAGCAAGTCATGTGGTTGTTCCTAACTTTTTTCTTTTTTTTTGAGACAGGGGTCTTGCTCTGTCACCCAGCCTGGAGTGCAGTGCCCTCATTGTAACTCACTGCAGCCTCTGCTTTTCTTAACTTTAAAGGGAGCAGGGAAGTATAACCCTAATCTGTGTCTGAAAAGAGAATAGAAATATTTGTTTTTGTTATTATTATTATTATTATTATTATTATTAGAGACAGGATTTCACTATATCACCCAGGCTGGTTTCAAACTCCAGGCCTCAAGCAATGCTGCCAGGCAGCTAAGTCCACAGGTCCACATGAGCAGACCTCAGTTTGGTTCAGTAATGGGAGGAAACTGGAATACCTGGAGAAAATTCACGCAGACATGAGGAAAAGGTACAAACTACACAAGGCACTGTCCCTGGCCATGAAGTGATTTTTTTTCTTATCAAAGTTATAACAAAGGACATTGAATGAAAGAATGTTATTCAAGGATATGCACTATAAGTGAAAAATATATACCAGATTTTGAAGACTTAGTATAAAAAAAGAATGTAAAATATCTAATAATTTTTTACATTGATTACATGTTGAAAAAATGTTTTGGCTATATTGAGTTAAATATATTATTAAAATTAATTTCACTTGTCTCTTTTTACTTTTGTAATGCGGCTACTTGAAAATTTAACATTCTCCATATGGCTAGCTTTATATTTATATTGGACATCACTGTTCTAATGCATAAGATTTTAAATGCAAATGCTTGTTCAGACTATCACAGCTGTTTTAATAACTTATTTGGAACTTTCACCATATCTCTCTTACTTAGGGTGATGTGTGGGACCACCTTTGAGAAAAGAACCAGATTTGCTCAGAATTGTCTCTCTTGTTTGTCATAGCTGCAGGGAACTCCATTTAGATATGGGACACAGCTGTAGCTGCAGAGCTGAGAACCTTCTTAAACCACGCTGTGTCCTCCTGAGCCTCCCAAGCTCTGTGCCAGACAGCATCAGTGATAGTGAAGGGTCTCTCTGGTAGAAGCTGCCTTTCTGGGTACGTGCAGAGCCAGCAAGCCTCAAGTCACTTGGAACTATGTTGAATGTCGTCAGTCTCTAATGGCGGGAGATCGTTTTCAGATCATCACTCACAATATTTGCTTAGTCAATAACACAGTCACTGAGAAGAAACCACAGTATTGTTTTACCAGCCCCTAAGAGTTCCCTTGGATCCTTACCTATGTGTTGTACAAGGCCAGGTTTAAAAAAGTACCCCAGACCCAAGCTTTGTGATAGTCCATATTCTCAGCTGGATCCTTAGAATACAATTCTGGGGGAAAGAATATGCCTCCTTTTCCCTGTCCACTCTGAGGGTCAGATGGGTTTTCCTGCTGAGCCTAGCTGGTGGTTTCTTATTTATTGATCAGTGAGCATGCAGAACAGGAAGTCTAGCTACTTCCTCTGGCTGCATCCCTGAAATCCTACATTGTCTTGGTATGGCAATGAAAAATCCCTCCTTCATCTCTTAACTCTATGATCTAACTCTGACTCAGCAATCTTTTATTATTTGTTAAATTTGAAAGTAAAAATAAATTATATGGTCAGGTTTAAAAAAGCACCCCAGACCCAAACTGGACAAATCCCATGTAAAGATTTTCAGCTGGGTAAGACCCTTGATAAGAGGCCTGAAAAACTGTTGCCGGGATTGAAACCTACCTCTGAGCCTCAATTAGCACCTTTTTCGTGGATGAAAGGTTTCACTCCCTTTGTTAACAAGTTGGGGACCAAGACTCCCTGACAAGAATGCACCTCCTTGAAGATCTGTCCTTCTTGTATAGCAGAGCCTGGCACATAGGAGGTGCTCAATCATATATGTTGACTCAATATCATGCACTTTTTGTGTGTCAGCTATCTTCCACATTGCTTGCTAAGTTGACTTAAATATTGCCTTGCAAATCCAGGTTATTTCAATAAAAACTAAGCCTGGCCATTAAGGCACAAGATCCTTACCTTTCTACACCACTTTCCACGAACTTCCAGTTGCCTTCCTTCAAAACACTGTATTTTTAAAGAACCCCACACAAACACTACCCCTTCCACCAAAACGTGCTCAGGTTTGCCAGGTAGGTGATTGCTCGATTGCTTCTGCAGTTGCCAAGTCTGTGTGGTGGCCCCTACTGCATGGGATCAGTATAAATCTGTTTATATTTGTCTCATCCGCTGGGCTCTGAGCTGTAGAATTCAGCTTTTAAACTCTTTACCAAAATCAAGCATTTATTCAGGTAAGGGTAGTTATAACGAAATGCCGTTTTGTGCACATGGTTTGGGGCCCAGGGTGATTTGCACTGCATTTGTAGGGTACATTAAGTTTTTTTCACATATTAAATATCTTTGAATTCTCCAATAAGTTCATAACAACTCTGTGTATAAGATTAATATCTTCAGTTTACTAAGGAAACTCTTAGGAAGTAAAGTCTTATTTTCCAAGGTCACACAGGGAAGTAAGTGGCCACGAAAGTGAACTTCCGCTGTGAACGGTTTTGGGCGCGCCAGAGGCCTTTTGAACTCCTTCGGCTACCGTCGCCGCGTCTTCTGGGCGCATTCTAATTCTGCGCCTGCGCGCTGCTAGACTGCTGTTCGTTTCTCCGTCAGCCAGGAAGGACGCGTTGAGGTGAGTGCGGGTTGCCTTTGAGTCCTCTGTTTGATATCTCGGAGGTGCCCCTTCCTGCTTTCTGTCTGTCTCCGAGTTGAGTCGGACTCCGCATCTCAGCCATGGTGGAGCCTTGGGCCTTTTGCCCTCGTCGACCTCCGCACGTCCCCGCTGCGGCCTTAGGAGGGCGGCGGGCGGGCCGCGGGGGCCGAGTGGGCTGCGGCGGCCCCACGGAAGCCGGGTGGGAAGCGGGGGCTTGAAGGAGCCAGCGAGCTTCGGAGTTGGCCCGCTGAGGCCCGGTTCCCGCTGTGTTTTTTGGCTAGTCCGTGTGACCTTGGTGAGGTCATTTGATTTATCCGGCCCCAGTATTTCACCCGTAAAAAGGCGTGATGGTTTTCTCCTCAGCTGCTCGTGAGGCGTAAGGGTCAACGTAGGTGAAGCAGCCAGCAATGTTGCTTGCTGTGTGGGAGCGTTTGAGATTAGAGTTATGAAGCTGGAGGAATGTCACCATGTTTGTCGCAGGAGGGAAAGGGTGGACTTCCTGCAGCCTTCCTCCAGGCGCCCACGGTCCTACCCCACCCTGAGCCACGACGTGCAGGGACGGCCCCCGCGCGCTGGTCTCCAAGCCCCCAGGTGAGGCCAGGCAGAGTAGCTGTTGGGGAGCTTGGGCCTTGCAGGCAACTGCAGCGCTCCCGTCCATGTTTTAATCGTATACCGCGTGACCACGGAAAACACGTACCTCATTGTCTGACAGGGTTGTCGCGAAGTTAATGAGTCGACAGTAGATTTTTAGAAGAGTAAATGCGTTTGCAGTTGTTATTACCAATGTAGAGCTAGTGCTTACCTTTCCTGTAGTTGGGAGAGACTTATGTTCTCACTTTTTGCTCACCGGTTGCTGGGGTTGTCCTACACAGTTAATCGCGTTTATTTAGGGAAGTCATTCAGCAGTGGGGGTAGGGGGAGATGAAGCGGGGCTAAGCCACTAAACACCTTAGGCTTTGTGGCAGGAGTTCATCCACTTTCCTGTGCTTCTCTAGGTACTAAAATGCATTATGCATAAGAATTCCTTAGATCTTATTCTGTTTTAAGGATTTTTTAAAAATTATTTTACTTGAGAAAAGAAAAATGAAAGTCTGAGCTATGTGAGCTATGCAAAATTTATCAGGCCCAGAGAGACTGGGGTGTGGAACTTCAATCACACCCTCACACACACCCATGCTGGGACAATTGTTACAGGCGTGTCGTTCCTGACTAGATGCCTCACCCATGATCTGCCTGTTCCTGGATTTGTGATACAAATAACAATCAATGGCTTGTGTTATTTTAGTGTAATTTCTTGGAAAACAACTTAGGAATTGCCTCTTTTTTCCCCTAAAAGCCCACTTGTAACTGCTGCTAATCAGAGTGTATATTCAGGGTAACTTGAGTTTGTGCTCCCTGGTGGCCATTCTCAAGCTTTGAGCTTGAATAAACTCCTTACTGAATCATATTTTCTGAATCTTACTATTTAAGGTTGGCATACCCATCAAGGACAGTAACTACCATGGCTTCCGGTGCTTTGCCGAAACCTCAGATGCGTGGCCTCCTGGCCAGGCGTCTGCGGATTCATATTGTTGGAGCATTCATCGTATCCCTGGGGGTTGCAGCTTTGTATAAGGTACGTATGTTTGTTTTTTACTCTGTGCTTAAGGTCATAAACTGTGTTTTTAGTTTAAACATGTATTTTATTTTCATAACTAGTTAAGAGTCTTTCAAAGAAACACTCCCTTTAATGTGTTTACTGTGCCAACCCTTGCACTCACCTCAGTGTGACAAGAACTACTTCACAGTCCCTAAAAAGCTTGTGCTCCATCTTTAATGAAGCTGTGTTAGTTTGCTAGGGCTGCCATAACCGAACCACAGAATGGGTGCCTTAGTTTACAGAAATGTTCTTGAAGTTCTGTTGGCAGCGTTGATTGTCTTCGGAGGCTTCTCTCCTTGGCTATAGATGACTGCCTTCAGTCTTCACAAGGTGTACATGGGCTCATATTTGTGGCCGAACTTCTTGTTATAAGGACATCAATCATATTGGATTAGGATCTATGCTAAAGGCCTCATTTTAACTTAGTTACCTCTTTAGAAACAGTTGTGTTTTGAGCTACTGGAAATTAAGATTTAACAGATGAATTTTGGGAGAACACAGTTCAGCCTCTAACAGAAGCTAAGTATGCAGAGGGGTGGGGAAGGCAGTACAGTCACCTCTCTGTCTGAGGGGGATTAATTCCAGGGGACCCCTAAGGTTCAAGTCCCTGGTATAGTATTTGCATATAATCTACACACGTTCTCCCCTATACTTTAAGTCATCTCTAGATTACTTACGTCTAATGTAATGTAAATGGTGTACTTTTTATTTATTTTTTTATTCTTCTAAATGTTTTCAATCTGAGGTTGGCTGCATCTGAAGATGCGGAATCAGCTGATTTGGAGGATCAGCTATAGTTCCATTTGGC
>CAUYSK010073047.1:0-15317 GCA_963575035.1 Avahi laniger
ATATATATAGAAAAAATTAGCCGGGCATGGTGGCACATGCCTGTAGTCCCAGCTACTTGGGAGGCTGAGGCAGTAGGATTGCTTGAGTCCAGGAGTTTGAGGTTGCTGTGAGCTAGGCTGACGCCACGGCACTCGCTCCAGACAAGAGAGTGAGACTCTGTCTCAAAAAAAATAAATAAATAAATAAATAAATGTAGAAGATGAATACATGGGGGCTTGTTATATTATTTTCTCTACTTTTGTGTATGTTAGACAATTGAATAATAAAAATTAAAACACAGTGAGAGAAGGGGAGGGGAGGAAAAGGGAAGGCCCTATAAAGACCAATGATAACAATGTACCATAAAACTGAGGCATATGAATAACTCTCTGCCAACTGAGTTTCTCACTTAAAAAAATAAAAACATCTCTATTACAGTAATATTATGTATTACAGAATTTCCAAAGCATATTGAGTTTAAAATTGAACAAGGATTGTTTACACATACACTCAATGTACCTCCAAAAACCACAGATCAGAAACACAACTCACTAATCAGTGGAAGCTTATAAATACTGGTAATGATTATATAAACGTAAAATGACAAAAGATGGGAAATAACAGGTTATTTAATCCCATGTTTTTCAAACTGCAAGTCACCACCCACTAATAAATCACAGTTAGCTATTTTTAAAATGAACAAAAAAAAACCATAAAAAATTTCAGAAAGCACTGAAAGCAGAAAGGATAAATACTGTTTTACAAACATTTATTTCAGTCATATATGTGTGTAAAGTGTATCCTTTACTGTTGGTCACAGTGAAAACTTTTAAAAACTCATAATATATTTAAACTCCTCATTTGATGTGTGTTAAGAAGGTTTCACTGCCTGTAACAAAATTAAACAAATGGAGTCTTGAAGAGATTCGTAAACTCTTTAAAATAGTAACAGGAATTGCTATTCCTCCTACCTGCACTCTACACAAAATCCTGAACAATGAATCCCCTACTTCTCCTAGGCCTTCAAGTATACATTAAAACGTCACTTCTTTAGCAAACCTGACCATCCTAAGTAAAAAAAATTCCTTTTATCCGTTCTCAGAACCATATACCTTTCCAAGCTTCTCAGACTTGCAGGTTTATATTTGTTTTTGTAATCATGTGATTGATGCCTTCTTCCTCCACTGGACTTCTAGGCAACCCTTGTCTGTTTTGCATCCACCACCCTATCCCGAATTCCTGGCACACAGTAAGCTCACAGTGCTTCTACATTATACTAGAGTAAAGAAAAGCAGGTTTGCCCATCATCTATAGCTGCGGTCCCCAACCCCTGGGCCACAGACCAGTACTGGTCCATGGCCTGTTAGGAAGCTGGCTGTACAGCAGGAGGTGAGCGGTGGATGGGCAAGCAAAGCTTCATCCGTATTTATAGCCGCTCCCAATCACTGGCATCACTGCATAAGCTCACCTCCTGTCAGATCAGCGGTGGCATTAGATTCTCATAGGAGGGGGAACCCTACTGTAAACTGTGCAATGCCAGGAATCTAGGCTGTGTGCTCCTTATGCAAATATAGATTACTGTTAGCAGAGAGGTTTGACTGCACAATAAATGTAATGTGTTTGAATCATCCTGAAATCATCCCCACTGTGGCCCCCAGTCCGTGGAAAAATTGTCTTCCATGAAACTGGTCCTTGGTGCCAAAAAGGTTGGGGACCACTGATCTACAGGATAAAGCCTCATTTTTTAACTTGACAAACATGTCTCTTCTCAACTAGTCCAACCTATCGTTTTAGCACCATACCTCTCCCCAGACATCCTTCTCTTGAATTACAACAAACTCCTTGCTATTGCCATATAATGGCATACTTTTTCATGCTTTTAACTCTTAAAATATTGGTCCTCTTTTGAATACAACTTCTACTTCCTACTTCTGATTTTATACTCATCTTCCCACTATGTCTGTCAACCTCATGAAAACCTCCAGCTTCTCCACCTTTTCCATTTTCTTTAATGTATCAAATGCCCTCATTCTTTACCCAGGTTTAGTATATGGCTGATGTACCCTATCATCTCTCCACTGCCCTCAATTCCCATGTCAATTTCATTCTACTTTTATAGTGATCAATTTAGCTCAACAAATAGTTCAGGCCCTTAACACCATGGATGCTTTCTAAGTGGACATTTATAACCTTCAAAAGAAATAAATATTTGGCCTCTCAACATACAGAAGTGCACTACAGTAAAAAAAAGAATGGCTGAATATGCTCCAATGCATAAATTAAAAATTATTTATCAGTAGTCATTCTTTCAACACATTTTGGAGCATCTATTAGACACCAGATATTATCCTGTCACTGAGAATTGTAACAGTGAATGAGAGACAGTCTCTGCCATTAAGGAACTTATCTAGTGGAAGAGAGTTATGAAAGTATGCAATCATGTTTGAACTTGACAAACAAGCATGTCTCTTCTCAATTGGTCAAACCACTCTTCTTGGGAGAACACGGAAAGATGCCCAAGAAAAGTAAAATCTCAACTGACACTTTTAGGATCAATAGGGATTTTGAGGAAGGCAAAAGAGAAAAACAAGTAATAATCTCAGAGAAAACAGCATGTCCAAAATGGACAAAGGCCCAGAGATGCTCAAAAAAGGGCAAATATTAATAGTTAAGGAAAAAGCTTAGATTTGTGTTTTCTCCCTTTCAGTGCCAGGCAGAACTATGTTTTTTGTTATAGGGTAGGCTTCCAAGTTGGAGCGCCAGTTTTCCCACACAACTATCACTATAAATTTAGTTAAAAATCTATTGGTAGTAAAAACTTTTGAGCTAAGAAATTGTGAGGATCACACACATACAACACACAAACAACATCAAGAAACTAGGAAGCCAGCCACTGAATGAGTAATTATTTAAGCCCATACTTTCCTATTACCTTGTTAATATCTCACCTTGCTGGTCCCAGAAAGTGACAAAATACCCAATGTCACCTTGCAGTTACATGATATTTTACAGTTCTCAGAGTAC
This sequence comes from Avahi laniger, assembly GCA_963575035.1. Taxonomy (NCBI): domain Eukaryota; kingdom Metazoa; phylum Chordata; class Mammalia; order Primates; family Indriidae; genus Avahi; species Avahi laniger. Next base: position 3,005 of record CAUYSK010073047.1, read on the forward strand.
ATCCACAATCATGTGCTTATTAGCTCCTCACAATCTTGGGACACATGGGTAGACATTTATCCCGTTTTGTAAATGAGACTCAAGAAACAAGTGATTTGCTTTTAGTTAAGGTAAAATTATATAAGAATCAAATTTAAGGACTCCGATTCCCAGGTTCTTTGATTTTTCCACCCTTACTAGAGAAGAGTGTTTGTAAAAGTAAAGATGAAAAATCATGTTCTTGTAATGCTGATAACCTATAGACATGAATAATAAGAAGAAACTGAGCTAACTGGCAGCATAGTTTTGATTTGAAGAGATTATTTTGATATGTATTTCACTTTCCCCCAAGTATGAAACATTTTTAGGTATTGTCCAATTATCAAAATATATCTTTAATAGATGAGGGCTTAATATTAATTTTATAAATGAGAAAATTTAAAAACAGGTCATAGATGACTCTCTTCTCATTAACAAAGCAGGCCAATGACAAATCTGCAGCCAGAGATTAAAGAGCCAGACCATGATATCCTCCCCCATTGTAACTTACTAACCAAATTTAGCTCTAAAATAAATCTCACCTATCATTTCCATCACCAGTTTGAGACAGTCTCTCAATCCCCCAAATCAGAAGAAAACAAAATGATATGGTTTCTTGAGGACTGTGCTTCATATAATAACGATAACCAGCTAGAAACATACAGAATCCTAGGAGTAGGTACCAGTTTTGGTGTGTCTTTTATGGGCAGAGGGGTAGGCAAGGATAATGTCAATTCCTTGTTATATGCTGCATTATACTTTGGTGGGTCACTTGGTTGTTAAAAATAACTAAAAATCATACACTACTTGATTTTCTTTCCTTTAAAAAGGCATCCCTTTGATTCACACACTCTACTTACAGTATTTACCGAAAGAAAACAAATGGGCAACAATGATTATACAAAAATGTTCATCATGGCATTGTTTATAAGACTCCGCCCCACCAAAAAAAAAAAAGAGAGCCTAAATTGTCAATAAAATAGGGGATTACTTATATAAACCATGCTATATACATAAGATTGAACTCTTACTTAGACAACAGTAAAAAAACATCATGTAGAGCTCTACTTACCTGAAAAACTTGTTTGGATATTAAGTATAAAATAAAATAACATGAATCTAAATACATATGTATGTAGAGAAAAGAGCCTGGAAGAATCGAATATACCATAAGATGCTAACTATTTAGGTGATTCTTATTGCCTACTACGTGCCTTTTTTATCTTCTGAATTTTCTGTAGTAGATCTGTATTATTGTTGTAAATTTTAAAACGTTATAAAGGCTGGGTGTGGTGGCTCACACCTGTAATTCCAGTATTTTGGAAGGCCAAGATGGGAGGATCCCTTGAGCCCAGGAATTTGACATTGTAAGTGAACTATGATGATGTCACTGCACTCTAGCCCTGGCAACACAGCGAGACTGTCTCAAAAAAAAGTTTTAAAAATAATACATTTTTGGCCAGGCATGGTGGCTCACGCCTGTAATCCTAGCAATTTGGGAGGCCGAGGTAGAGGGATTGCTTGAGCCCAGCAGTTCAAGACCAGCCTAAGCAACATAGCAAGACCCTGTCTCTACAAAAAATAGAAAAATTAGCCAAGTGTGGTAGCACACACCTGTAGTGCCAGCTACTTGGGAGGCTGAGACAGGAGGATCACTTGACCCCAGGAGTTTTGAGGTTGCAGTGAGCTATAATGATGCCACTGCACCCTAACCTGGCAACAGAGTGAGACCCTGTCTCAATAAAAAAAAAGGGGGGGGCATTTTAAATGAAGGCACTCTTCACTAAGAAAAACAAAATTACTTCTTATGGTTACTTTGACATTCCAAAATATCCTTTTAAAACCTACTATAATTATACTTAGGCATTTTTTGCATGTTTTCATAAAGATATTATAAATTTTCTTTACTTTATATTTTTGCTAGTAAAACAGGAAATTATATGGTAAACCATCAAAGCAGACTAAGGGAAAAAACCTAAATGAATAGGTTTACGTCTTTTAGTCATACACAATAAGTACCAAGAAAAACTTGTTTTTTCTTTTGCAGATGACTAAACTAAGGTTCTACGGCCACACTGGTAGAAATCAACAAGGCTAAAATTTGAATCCTTACTTGTCTGGCTCGTTTCCATTTTACCAAACTTAGGCTTTCAGAATTTGTCCGTTGAATTAGGCTACATACACAATCAAAGATCATTCACTGGTATTTAAAGAGTTCACATGCAAAACTTCCAACTAAAGATAACTGACTGAATGTCTACATAAATTTACTCCATCTCCCTATTAAACTTAATAGCAAAGGACTGAAAAACTTATACAGCCACAATGACAAGAAAGAAATGAGGAGTCATCAGCACAAGGAGAGTGCAGCAAAATTCTGGGAAACTAAAATCAAAAGGAAGAGTGGAGAGGGTAAAAACTGAGCACATTTGTCCCACAGAAAACCAAGATTGTGGAGATTTAGAAATGCAAGAAAGGGCCAGAATGAGAAAAGTCCTTTCCTGCCTATTCCTCAAAAGCCAATCATTCTACAAAGACAGAATAGGATGCCACTGAACTAGGAATGTCGTGAACCACCCCAAATCTACAAAAATGAACAGAAGAAAATGTAATAAATGTATTCAATTATTTAAAAAGCAGAAGATAAGATTCAATTATATCTCTGCTGATGAACTCCTCTCACTCTGGGGCTAGGGAGAGAAGAAAACTTTAAGAAAAATGCTCCAAACCTAAATAAAAGCGGCATCTGGGGATATAAAAAATCACCTTGAATCATAAACTCAAAAAATAAGAACACAAGGTTGGTGGTGGGGGAGGAGACTCAGAAATGTGAAGACTTGATTAAACTCAGGAAATGAAAAAGAAAAAGGAAAAGGAAAAGAAAAAATTACCTCAGAGATGAAGACTAAAATTATTAGAAGTGTGATGAAAAATATACTAAAAAAAACCCAAGTAAGTGTGCTGCATTAAGTTGGTCAAATAACCAGCTGAATGAAAATGAGATAAAAAGAGAAGTAAAAGGAGTAAAAAAAAAAAAAAAGGTGGTAGGTAGAATGTAAAACAGGCAAGGAAGGAATAACATTCATATAATTGGAGTCCCTAAAGAAAACAAAACAATGCAACAGAACAAATATTTGAAACTATATTCCAAGAAAACCTGGGAATAAAAGACAATATGAAATTATACACCAAAGAAGCCCATCAGGGAGCAAGTGGGAGGCACAGTAAGCCCCAGACCTTATCTCCCCACATACACACTGACTTCAGAATACATAGTCCAAAAAGCCTTAAGAAATCCAGAAACAAGTTCAGAAGTTGTAGCGCTCCAGGCAAGCTCAGTCATATTGAAATGGGTAAGAAAAGCCATTTCAATCATGGCAGTCTTTCCGTGAAGCCAGCACACATCGGCACAATTGGGAACAAAGGCACAACTCATGGCTTCTCCCTCAGGAGAAGAGTGGAATGTATGTCAAATATACATTCTGCGTTTAGGGGATCTACCTTAAGGACTGATACACTTTGGATACCTGGGGTCCACTGAGAACTTTTGAGAGATCAGCAGCTTTTTGCAGCATTGTAGACAGAAGCTGGCACAACTTGGTATATTGAGGAAAAAGTGCCCCATTAACAGCTTCTCCTTTTGGAAGAAAATGGATGAGTGGAACATGCACCCAACATTCCCACCATCTGGTGGAGTGCCCAAGGGACTGATTCTGCCTTGCCTGACTTTGAGTACTGACTCACACAACATACTGTGGATATCTGGGAGCTCCAGAGAATGAAAGAGCTCAGCATCTTGTTGCAGCAACAGAGAACCTGCAGTACCACAAAACAGATACCAAACGGAACAAGATTACAAGCACCTGAAAAAGAAAGCAAATCTCTCTAACCAGGAAAGCACACACACATGTACAAGAAGATGCATCTTCAGAAAAAATAAGAGAAGCCCTCAGAATCTCTAGCTGGGCTGATTAGTGAAGGTGTTCCCTCATAGAAAAAACCAGTGGGTAAAGACTGGGAGAGGTACCTGTTTTTTCAAGTGTGCAAATCACAGCAAAAAATAAGAAAACACACAGGAAACAGGGAAACATGGTCCAATAAAGGAAGAAAATAAATCTCCAGAAAACAATTCTAAAGAAACAGCAATGCATGAATTATCCAACAAAGAATGCAAAATAAATTGTCTTAAAGAAGATCAAGGCACTACAAAAGAACACCAACAGACAAGTAGATGAAATCAGGAAAACAATGCATGTGCAAGATGACAATAAACAAAAAGACAGAAATTTTTTAAAAGATCTAATAGGATTTCTAAAGCTGAAGAATAAGTGAATTGGAACTTCATTAGAGAGGTTCAAGAGAAGATTTGATCAAGCAGAACAGAGAATCAGCAAACTCAAAGATCATTTGGTCATTTGAAATTGATTGAGTCAGAGGAACATAAACAGAAAAGGATCAAGAAAAGTGAAGAAAGCATAAAGGACTTATGGGACATAATCAAGTGGATCAACATATGCGTTATAGCAGTTTAAGAAGGAAGTTAGAAAGAGAAAAGGGCAGAGAGCTTATTTAAAGAAATAACGGCCAAAAGCTTCCCAAATTTGATAAAGGAAATGGACATTCAAATGCAAGAAGCTGGAAGAACTCCAACTGTGATGAACTCAAAGATATCCACATTGAGACAAAAATTAAACTGTCAAATGTCAAAAACAAAGTGAATCCTGAAAGCAAGAGAAAAACAACCAGTAATGTAAAAGGAGATCCTGTAAGATTAATGGATTTCTCTGCAGAAACATTACAGGTCAGAAAAGAGTAGGATAATATAGTCAAAGGGCTGAGAGAAAAAGCTGCCAAACAAGACTAATATATCTGACAAAATGTCTTTCAAAAATGAAAGACAAATAAAGACCTTCTCAGATAAATAAAAACTGAGGGAGTTCATCACAATTGAACCTGCCTTACGAGAAGTGCTAAAGGGAGTCCTTTAAGTTGAAACAAAAGGATAACAGACAACAAGAAAGCATACAAAAATATAAAGCTTAGGTAAAGGTAAATATATAGACAAACACAGAATCCTATAATACTGTAGCCATGGTGTGCAAATCATTTTTAATTCTAGTATACAACTTAAAAGACATTTAAAAAAATAACATAAAATCGTGTTAATCCTTACAAAATATAAAAAAATATAATTTTGACATTCATAACAAAGTGGTAGGAAGAAGTAGTTTTAGTATGACTGAAATTAAGTTATAAGTTTTTACACTATTACAACTGTAAGATGTTTTATGTAATCCCCATGATAATTACACAAGAAATACCTATAGAAGTTGTACAAAATTATTTTTAAAAATGAAAATATGTCAGTACACAAAAAAATCAATGCAACACAGAGAAAGGCAGCAAGACAGGAAAAAGAGGAACAAATCAACTACAAGACATACAAAAAACAAATAACAAAGTGACAACACTAAGTCTTTCCCTATCAGTAATCACTTTGAATGTAAATGGTTAAACTTCCCAATCAAAAGACTTAAAGTACATGAGATTAAAAAAAAATCAAAAAAACCCCAAACACATGCTATCTTTAAGAGACTCACTTTAGACATAAGAGGACATATATAGGCTGAAATAAAAATATGGAAAGATATTTTATATAAGTAGTAACCGAAAGAAAGCAGGGATGTCCATATACTTCTATCAGGCAAAATAGACTTTAAGTCAAAAACCACCGAGAGACAAAGAAAGGCATTACATAATGACAAATTAGTTAGTTCACCAGAAAGCTGTAACAATTACAAAGAGACATGCACCAAACACATTTAATTACATGAAGCAAATGTGGACAGAATTGAAGAGGCATAGACAGTAACACAATAGTATTAATAATAGCAGATTTCAATATCACACTATCACTAATGATCAACCAGACAGAAGACGAATGAAAACAGAGGACTCAAACAACATTACAGACCAACTGGATCTAACAGACATATACAGGATACTCCAACCAACACAGCGGAATATACATTCTTCCCAAGCACAAATGAAACATTCTCTAGGATAGAGCACATGTTAAGCCACCAAAAAGGTCTTAACAAAAATTTAAGATTGAAATCATATCATGTATTTTTTTCTGACCACACAATAGAATGAAAATAGAAATCAACAGTAAAAGAAAACTGGAAAATTCACAAATATGTGAAAATTAAACAACACTCTTGAACAGCCAATGGGTCAAAGAAATCACAGGAAAATTAGAAAATGTCTTGAGGAAAATGAAAACAGAACATACCAGAACTTACAGATGCAGCAAAAGCAGTGCTAAGAGGATAGTTTACAGTGGAAAATGCCTACATAAAAAAGAAAAAAAATTTAAATCAACAATCTAACTATACACCTCACGGAACTAGAACAAGAAGAACAAACTAAACACAAAGATGGAAGGAAATAACAAAGATTAGAGTAGAAATAAATGAAATAGAAAATAGGGGAAAAAATGAACAAAACTAAGAGTTGGATTTTTCTTTGAAAAGATTAACAAAATTGATAAACCCTTGCCTGGACTAAGAAAAAAAAAGAGAAAAGACTTAAAAAGAATCAGAAAAGAAAGACATTACTATTGATGCCATGAAATAAAAAGGATCATAAGAGATTAGTATGAATAATTATATACCAACAAATTAGATAACCCAGAAAAATGGATAAATTTCAAGAAACATACAACTTACCGAGACTGAATCATGAAAAATAACAAATCTGAACAGACTTCTAACTAATAAGGAGACTGATCAGTAATCAAAAACCTCCCAAAAAAGAAAAGCCCAGGACCAGATGGCTTCACTGGAGAATTCTACTAAATATAAAAAATGAACACCAATCCTTCTAAAACTTTTCCAAAAAACTGAAGAGGAAAGAACACTTTGAACCTCATTTTATGAGATCAGCCCTACCCTGACACCAAAATCAAGGATACTGTAAGAAAACTACAGACTAATAATATCTCCAGTGAATAGCGATGCAAAAATTCTCAAGAAAATACTAGCAAACCAAATTCAACAACATACTAAAAGGATTATACACCATAACCAAGTAGGATATACTCTTGGAATGCAAGGTTGGTTTTACATATGAAATCAATCACTATAATACATTACATTAACAGAACAAAGGACAAAAATCACATGATAATCTCAATTGATGCAGAAAAAGCATTTGACAAAACTCAACAACTTTTCATGATAAAAACACTCAAAAAAATAGGAATAGAAGGAAATTACCTCAACATAAATAATAAAGGCTGTATATGAAAAGCCCACAGCTAACATCACACTCAAAAAACTGAAAGTTTTCCCTCTGAGATCAGGAACAAGGCAAATGAGCTCACTCTCACCACCTCTACTCAATATAGTACTGGAAAAAGAAATGCATCTAAATTTGAAAGGAAAAAATAAAATTATCTCTGTTCACAGATGGCAAGTAGAAAACCCTAAAGATTCCATACAAAAAAAAACCCTGTCAGAACTAATAAATGAATTCAGCAAAGATGCAGGGTATAAGATGAACACAAAAAACAATTGTCTTTTTTATATACTAACAATGAATAATCTGAAAACGAAATTAAGAAAATCCTATTACAATAGCAACAAAAAGAATGAAATACTTAAGAATAAACTTAATTACAGAGGCAAAAGACTTGTACACTGAAAACTATAACTCATTGCTGAAAGAAATTAAAGATGACACAAATAAACAGAAAGTCAATCCATGTTCATGGGTTGGAAGACTTAATATTGTTAAAATGTCCATACTACGTAAAGCAATCTCAGATTCAGTGCAATCTCTATCAAAATCCCAATGGCATATTTTGGAGATATACAAAAAAGTATTCTAATAGTCAGATGGCATCTTGAATGTCTACAAATGCCAAAACAATCTTAAGAAAGAAAATCAAAGCTGGAGGTCTCAAATTTCCTGATTCAAAGCATACTGCAAAGTAACAGCAATCTAATAGTATGGTACTGGCATAAAACACAGACATACATAGGCCAACAGAACAGACCAGAGAACCCAGAGATAAACCATCACATACATGGTCAAATGATCTTCAATAATGGTGCCAACGCTACCCGATGAGGCAAAGATAGTTTCTTCAACAAATGGTGCCAGGAAAACTGAATGTCCACATGCAAAATAATAAAGTTCCCCGGAATTAACTTAAAATAGATTAAAGACCTAAACGTAAGGCCTGAAACTATAAAATTCCCAGGAGAAAACACAGGGAGAAAGATTCATGACAATGGATTTGACAACAATTTCTTGAATATGACAGCAAAAGCACAGGTAACAAAAGCAAAAACAGACAAATGAGACTGCATCAAATTTTAAAACTTCTACAGAGCAAAGGAAACAATCAACAGAGTGAACAGGCAACCTACAGAATCGGAAAAAAAAATTGCAAACCATATATGTGATAAGGGGCTAATATCCACAATATATAAAGAAATAAAATTCAAGAAAAAAATACTGACAACAAAAAAAAACCCTCAATTTAAAAATGAGCAAAGGATCTTAATAGCCATTTCTCTAAAAAAGTTATACAATGGCCAACGAGCATACAAAAAGATGCTCAACATCACAACACAGGAAAATGCACAGGGAAATGCAAATCAAAACCTCAGTAAAATCTCACCTCCTACTATCAAACAAACAGAAAATTACACATGTTGGCAAGGATGTGGACAAAGTAGCACTCTTGCACACTGTTAGTAGGAAATGTAACATGGTACAGCTGTTACGGAAAACAGTATAGAAGTTCCTCAAAAAATTAAAAATAAAACTACCATATGATCCAGCAACTCCACTTATAGGAATATGTCCAAAAAGAATCTGAAACCAGGATCTTGAAGAGATACGTGCACACTCACGTCCACTGCAGCATTACTCACATAGTCAAGATGTGGAAGCAACCCAAAGGTCCATGGACTGATGAATGGATAAAGGAAATGTGGATATATGCATACCATGGAATATTATTCAGCCTTCAAAAAGAAGGAAATCCTGTCTACAGGATCCTGAGTACAACATGGATGAATCTTGAGGGCATTATGATAAGCAACATAAGCCATCCAAAAAAGACAAATACTGTACAATGCCATTTATGAGGTATCTGAAGTAATCAAACTCATAGAAACAAACAGAATGGTTGCTTTCAGGGCCTGGGGGGTAGTAATGGAGAGTTATTATTCAATGATACAGAGTTTCAGCTTGGCAAGATGAAAAAGTTCTAGAGACCTGTTGTACAACAATGTACATATAGTTAACATCACTGAACTGTATATTTAAAAATGATTAAGATGGCAAATTTTGTTTTGTAGTGTGTGTTTTTTAGCCCCCACCCACAGACACAAAACCCACCAAACATTTGACGACGTTACCCAGAACAACCAACTATAAGACATATTTGGATAAAACTATTTGAAAATAATGTAAAAAATCCTGAAGGCCTCCAACTAAAAAATAATAATAGTAACATCAACAATATCTATTATTATAAATGAATATATGACAGTGGTATATATTATCATATTTAAAATAACTTACAAGGCCAAAAGAATCATACTTTGAAAACAACCTATAAAGTAAAAAAGCATCAATGAAGCCCTTCCAGAATCACTGATGAAAGAAAAGTATCTAGCCAGAATTTCAAATCCAGCTAAGTTGTTTGTCCTTCAAGTATCAACGGTAGTGAAACAACTTAGAGAATTCAGAACAAGACTCCAGGAATCTACCAGAATAGCACTGTTCAACAGAAATATAATGTATGCCATACGTGTGAGCCACATATTTAATGTTAGATTTTCTAGTAGCTATTTTAAAAAGTAAAAAGAAATAAGTGAAATTTTAATATTTTATTTAACCCAATGTACATATCCAAAACATTATGCTTTCAACATGTAATCAATATTAAAACATATTGAGATATTTTACATTCTTTTTTCCATACCAAGTCTATAAAATTCAGTGTGTGTTTCCATGTACAAACCATTTCAATTTGGACTATTCATATTTTAAGTGCTCAATAGCCACAAATGACTAGTGGCTACATATTGGACAGTGTAGTCCATCTTCATCTTGGCATCATTCAACCAAGAGATGATGAAAACTTCTGCAAAATTATATACATCTTAAAGATGTGGAAAAGCTAGAAGATTAAGATACAAATGTCTGCACACTATAGTGAAAATAATGCAACTAAAAATGAGAGGAAGAGGGAAAAAGGAAAATAGAATAAGCTCACTGCTGTATAGCAGCAGCAGCTGTTGTATGGGAAGTTAAAATATGCCATTAAAAACTAACAAACCAGGTAATATACGATTAAGTAAAACAACAGAGAACTAAAGTCACAAAAAAGAGGTAATATGTACAAAGGTAACCACAACAAAAATGTAAACCTTTCCAAATAACAAAAGTAATCCTTTTAAAGAGCAACATACTGTATAAAGAGAAACATAGCAAATACAATGTAATACACAAAATTATAAAATGTTATGAAAGAGTTAAGACCAAACATATTCAGTCATATCAATAAATGTAAATGGACTTAACTCACCTACTAAAACAAAGATTTTCAATTTGGCTTGTAACGCAAGGCTCAACTATATGCTGTATACAAGAAACATAAACCCCCAAAGTGAAAATAATGCAACTAAAAATGTGAGAAGAAGAGGGAAAAAGAAAAATGGAGTAAGCTCATTGTTGTCGTGAGCTTATTCAAAGCGGTTCAGAAAGGAAAAAATAAAAGGATGGACAAAAGTTTATCAGGTAAATGGAGACAGTAAGAAATACAAGCAAATCCAAATACCAGACAGTAGAACTCAAGCCAAAAAGCATTAAACAACATGACCATAAAAAGGAGCATATCTTAATGCTAAAAACAACAATTCACAACAAAGATTTAGCATTTATGACTATCTATACATCAAATAACATAATAATCATTTTATGAAGAAAAAGCCACAGGCTACGCAAGGACTAAACAGACAAAAACACACTAATAATAGCAAACTTTAATACACACTATCAGTACAAAACAAATCAAGTGGACAAAAAACAAGGACCTAAGCAACTTAATAAAGCAGATCCTGCAGCTAGATACATATCAAACTTTACACCCAGTGCCACTTCTTCCCAAGTCCCATGGAATAGTCATAAAAACTGTTCGTGTACTAGCTAAGAATTAGAAAGAACAGGGTATTGGAAATGGAGTAGAAAGAATAAGAAAGTGAAATTCTCTAAGCATACCAGCACCTAATAAAGTAAAATTCAACAGAGACAAAAAAGAGAATCATAAAAAATACTCAATCCAAAAGGCAGAAAAATAATAAACAGAAAGAAAGAACAACTAGTAAGATAACACAGTCAAACCTAACCATATCAAAAATTATATTATATTTAAATGGTCAAAACACCACAATTTAGAACCAAAGATTACCAAACTGGATTTAAAAAAAGACCCAATTATATCTATAAGAAATACACTTTAAATATAAAGGCATAAAGACAAATACATTAAAGGTAAAAAAATATATATATAGAAAATGATATACCATGCTAGCACTAGTCCAAAGAGAGAGTTAAAATGACCATATTTTACATTAAACATAGATTTCAGGGCAAAGAATATCACCAGAGATAAGGAAGTTTATTTCATAATGCTTAAAGGAGTGAATTAAGAGGACATAACAACCCTATATATTTATATACCTAATATCAGTTTCAAAATATATGAAGCAAAAATATAATTTCAAAGAGGAATATTAAAATCCATGATTACAGTCAGAAATTTTAATACCATGCTCTTAATAGAACAAGTAGTCAGAAAATAAGCAAGGATACTGTAGACTTTAACAACTCTACCAACTATCCTGACCTAACTTTTATAGAATGTTCTACTCATCAAAAGCAGTATACAACTTCTTTTCAAGTACACACAAGCACTTATCAAGACAATTATTTTCTAAATCATTATTACAAGTTTAAATAAGGATTTACAAGGAGTCAAGTCACACAAAGTATGTCTGCAAACACAATGGAATTAAACAAGAAATGTTAACGGCAAGATCTCTGTGAAACCACTAAGTATTTGGAAACCAAATAACACACTTCTAAACAACCCATGTATCAAAGAAGAAATCAAAAGGGAAATTAGGAAGTATTTTTAATTGAATGAAAATAAAAATGCAATAGGCTGTAAGATGCCAATAAAGCCACTCTGGAAAAAAATTACAGCACT